>VDFB02320818.1:0-183697 GCA_007258455.2 Sequoia sempervirens
TGGCTGCAAGTCGGGATTTTATAAACCAACTGCAAGTAGGAAGTTTTGGTCAAAAGTGCAAGTAGAAGTTTCAAAAATAAACTTGCAATGACCTCTCATTTTTCCTACCTTGCACTTTTTAACTTGCAATATGTCCCAAAAATCCCGATTACACTTTGCACTTGTTATCAGCCTTCCAAAACCCGAAATTGGTCCAAAATGCACTCAAAAACACTTGAAAATGAGTCTTTAGGATCCAATCACAAGTGCAAAACTTGTATTTTCCCATACACATATGAAGTTGCATGTTCATTCTCCACAATTGCAAGTCAATGTTCTTGTTTTTCCACACATGTAATGTTGTTTCCAAAACCCGAAATTGAGCTTCGACCTCACTTTTGTAGCCCCTTTGTCTCATTTTCGTTAATCCCATTTGCACACATGACCCACCAAATCAATAATATAAGGCATGGGCCTTATTTTTCAAACAAATTCCAAGGCTGGAAAATGATACAAAGGAATAATAACAACATGATGAAGCCACACAAGGAGTTGAATAAGTGACATGATTGAGCATAGAATGCTTTCAAAACAGAGATGGAAGAATATTTTCCAAACGGCAGCATGAAGATCCACTCAAGGATGATGGTTTGAGTCATGTCTTGGACACTTAGAATAATTTCAATTATGCATTTGTAATTTTGTTTTGACAAATTACATGTAAAGTCAAAAATTGTAATGGCAAGTGGCCATGCTACTCACATTATTGAAGATTGTAATTACATGTAATCAAATTACAAGTCAAGATAAATTAAGATTGTAATTTGGAATAAGTCAATTGCAAGTAGTTGGTGGTTGAGAGAATTTCTCAAGTTAGTTGGGATCCTCCCACCTTTTTCTCATGACCTCTCTCCTATAAATACTTGAGGGGGTACTTTGTAATCTTTATCTTTTTAGCAATAGAGAGAGAACTCAGCAGAAATTTACAGCAAAGAAGTCTTTGAGCTTTGTGTATGTAAACCTGATTTTCAAGCAATACAAAGGAAGGATATAATGTTTCAAACTTTGTGTTGAATCTTATTGTATGATATTACTATGTTCTTATGTCATAGTGATACAGTTTTCTGAATTATTCTTGTGATCTTGTGGAGCTATTGTGATAAAACTTTGATCTAATTTCTTGTAGTCTTTGTGCTTTAAGTTTGAAAGGTTAAATTAGCTTAATTTGTGATTAGAAGTTGGGAAGAATTATAAGTCTTTGTGCTTGTAATAATTCTCATATTAGGTGATTCTTGAATGCATTATATTTACAGACTTTGTGCTGTTATATATTGCAACTTGTTCTTAAATTATCTTTCAAAAAGGGTAGATAGGATCTCAGATTCTCAAGACTTTGTGCTTGGAATTGTTTTCCCATCCCGGAGGAAGTGACGGAAGTCTTTGTGCTTTCAGGAAACTTCATTTCCTTTCTCTCGATTTTATTGCAGGCTGTTATAAGAGTTTTTCTTAAAGTTATTGTTACTTTTCTGTGAAGAGAAAAGAGTATAATCTTTCCTGAAACAAGAGGAAAGTTTGTTATTCCATCCATTTTAGTTTTAGTTAGTAAAAAGGGGGAGCCTTCCCTAAATTAGGAGAGTATTACACTCACACACTGTGGCTGAAATAACCATTTTGCTAAACGTCACAAGTTTGCAAAATATTCAACCAACAACAGTGACAAGAGAGTTGACAGTCAACCAAGAAGCTCATACCTCCTCTATTCCCCCCTGGTTGGTATCACAAGTATCGAAGTGAAAAAAGGAAATGATCTCTCCAGAAGAGCTCGATCTTGAAGAGATAGCCCCTCCAAAAGCCAAGGGGAAGAAAAAGGCGAAAGTGTATTCAAGGCTTCATGTTGACAAGGCCGGTCATAAGTATGCAGAGATTGGCGTACCGCCTCAAGAGGAAGGGGATGTAAGTATGGAGGACTACACAGTAACAAAAGTCCAGCTTGGCAAGGTCACGAATGAAAGTGTGAAGGTAGATGCACAGGTAACCTTTGATATACTGGCAGGAAAGCTTGACAAAATGGAGCAAGCCCGAAACACTTACAAACAGAAGGCAAAGCATTATGCCATTGTTTTAAGGAAACTTGCAGGATCTTCAAGTAATGCACAACCGTTGGCAATGATAAGTGCTGAGGACCTTGCTGTGAAGAAAGCTAAGAAGTTTGCCTCCAAAGGTAGAGTGTTATATGATTTTATTAATAAAATTGTAGAACATGGTTCTCAGATTATAGTTGTTGTGGATGAAAAAGCTACTCAGATAGCCAAGCTCAAAACAGAGCTTGATAAGGAAGAAAGTGTTCTTTCCCAAGAGCGCAAACAAATGGAAAAATGCTTGTTATTGTGGTCACAAATGAAAAAGGCAAAGCTCAGCAAATTGGTGGAAGTTGGGGTGATCCCTGACAAGGAGAAATACGTAGAAGTAATAGAATCACTAAAACATTGTATCCAGGTAATCAAGTCTCCTACAGAAGACCTCCACCAAGTGCAAGAAGATGTTGAAGGGCATCGTGCTATCCTTGAAAAAGGAATTAAGGAGTTACTAGGACAGCTCCTTGAAGAAAACCGTATCTTCCTTTTGGGCACCGAACTTTCCGAGATCTCAAAGAAGCCATCATGAAGCAAGTAGAGAGTGCAGACTTTTCAGAGGCCTCTATGCATGTTATTTGTGATACACGGCTCACTCTTGACGACCTCAAGATGCATCTTGACAGGTGCAAAAAGGTTCACTCATCCGCCATGAGATCGATCACCAGGATTCACATCATTGTGGATTACACCGTTGGTCCGGATGAGACATTCATGTAGGAGACCAAGAAGAAGTATGAAGACTTATGTGCCCAAGCAAGGAACCATGAAAATTCTTGATCTCCAGTGTTATACTTTTTGATGCTTCCCTTTATGCATCTTGTAAATATTTTGTGACATCTTAAATGTCTTTTCTGCAAATGTAATTACACTAATATCTGAGATGTAGTTTCATGAAGATGAATTACCTTTTGACTTAGTCAAAGTTAGGTGAGATTTTCCTAAATTAGCTCACCTAACTTCCCTAATTTTACTCAACTGATTTCCTAGTTTTACTCTTCCCTCTCCTTTATAAATATGAGGGATTTCTATTGTAATCTTTACCTTTAGTATTTTGCAACAAAGTGCTGCCCTTTTTGAAGCAGATTTGTGAAACTTTGTGTTCATGATTGTGAATGAAAAATCTGATCAATAAAGAAGAGAATTGCATACCAAACTTTGCGTTGGAATCAATAATCTTGTGGATTGATCTTATTGGTAGTGGTTAGTATATGAGATCTAAAGGGCTTCAAATAGATTTGAGTAAACTTTGTGTTACATTCTTCTTTTGGATTTACGTTTATATTTGGATACTATTGTTGAATGATCTACAAGACTTTGTGCTTGTAATCGTTCATGTTGTTCGAAGAATTGTTGTATCTAAGAAGACTTTGCGCTTCTAATGCAACAAACGTTACGGTTCTCACAAATCCATTGTTGAAAAGCTACGAAACGACTTTGTGCCTTCGTGAGTTTTTCTCTTTTTCTTTTATTTGTCATTATTATAATATCTGGTATCTCTACGCTTTGCTTTGACAAGATAGAGGTATTGGCATTACTGCTCATTTTTAGTTTAAAGTTATCTTGAATCAGAACTTCCAACCGTGAAGCATTGTAAAACATCTTCTTTGAAAAAAGAGAGAAGCATGAATGTGACACACCACCCCCACCCTCCGACCCATTTCGTAAGTGTAGTGTTCATTGTGTAAATACTTAATTAGTTTTACCATAGCTTATGTTAGCAGTAAGAAGGGCGCCTCCCCTTTCTGAGAGGAGAGATTATATCTCACAAAGTTGTGGCTGAAGTCTAGGTTGTGTAATCTATTGAAAAGATGATTACATAATTTTCACCCAACAAGCACCTCATTCATCAAATTGAAAGCGATGGCACATGAAGACAAATATGTCTTCCGCCCAAATCGTCAGAGGCAATAAGTGCAATAAATGGTTTTTTTTAAAAGGCAATACTAATATCAGAAGCCGCCACTACAAAGAGAATTGGTAGAAAATAAAAAGTCGTCGCTGAAGAAAGAGAGCCATCAACCAAGAATAGGAGTGTCAGGAAAAATCTGACACATATACAACTCAAAAAGACACCCAAAAACATGTCACCTACTATCTCCACGTCAACCACCAAATGAACACGTCACCCTTTGTTCTAGAGAAAAAACAAGTGCCCACAACAGAATTCGGTATAGTCTAAAATGCATAAGTTTGATCAAGGATTATAATATGATATAAGTCTGAATTCACATAAATAATGACCGAGAGTCTTCACACATATGAAAGTATTGACAAAGTGAAGAAAAATGTGTCCACACTTTATCATCGCCTTCATATGCTTTCTGAAGTTTGTCCCAAATCTCATGAGCTATATCACAATGCATAACCTTAACAAATTCAGATTTTGCCAAACCAGAAAGGATAGCTTTCATCGCTTTGGCATTGTGTTCAAAATCTTTCTTTCCATCTGCATTCGTTGGAGGAGTTGCGGGAATTGCATATCCTTTTACCACACGTTGCCATATATCAAAACCAAGTGACATCAAATATGTGCACATTCGAATACTCCAGAAAGCATAGTTAAAACCATCGAATAAGGGAGCTCTGTTTGTAGCAAGACCTTCATGAGAACCCATGTGTGCTTTCAGGATCTACCTCAAGACGAAGGAACTCCGCTCTGATACCAATATACTGAGATGGGGGCGTGGGGGATGAATTGGTATTTCAAATTTTTAACACTTGAAACCTTATGAAACAAAAATCAAAACAGCAAGAGCAACAATGAACAAGATGAATACGAATTTCACGTGGAAAACCCTTTCAGGTAAAAAACCACGGCAGATCAAAAGCTTTCATTAACAACAAGTGGGCACCAACCCATATTACAAAAGTGAGTACCAACTCACTGAGAGCACCAACTTTGTTGAAGCACCAACTCCAAGTTGTTGAAGCACCAACTTCAAGCTGCTAAAGCACCAACTTCAGGCTGCTGAAGCACCAACTTCAGTAACATAAAATTCTTGATTCAAGATACAAGCTTTCAGAAAAAAACACGGTTCAAGCTCAGAATTTTTTTTTGCTCAGAATCATAACATTAGAAATTGCAAAACCAACCACCTCTCATTCACATATTCGCACAAACAGGTACCAAAATGATATCATGAATGAACAGCTCAACTTGACTTCATCAAAGTTTTGACCTCAAAAGGCATAAGATATATTATTGACCATATTCCTTTTTAAAATTCTGTAACCTCCCACACTATACGGCTACTTAAAACTTCTACAATCTTTACTTTAAAGAAGTGTCCACCATAAACTTCTCTAATGCACCCATGAACACTATTGTGCCACTATTCACACATATGCCATGTAAGAGCATCAATATCCATATTCTTCAGAAGTGCTTCACCCAAAACAACACACACACAGCAGTGCTGATTATGATATGCCTTAATTCTAAATGCAAGAAGGTTCCGACAACTTCACACACATCTAATTGGGGCGCTACTTCATACATCCTGTGCCTTAAACGGTAGCGATGCATATCACATAATCATGTCTTCATCTGAGCATTGACCAAAAAATATTTGCACCACTCATAAAGAAAACATCATAACCACGATCATAACAATACCTATAGCTTGGTGTTCACTTTCTTAGAAAAAATCATCGCACTAGTTCATGGCTCTGTCCAGCCAAGAGTAACTGCCATCATTTTTAATATGTACGACTTTATTTTCTCAGTCACCTTTAAAAATAAAAGACGTCACAAATCTGTCATCCATTGGCCTTGAAGACTGAAAGGAATATCTTCTTTGAAAACACACACGACTACCTCATATTGAAGTGGCGGTTTTTAATTACATTCACATTTTTTGTATTTTTAAATTTCACTCAGAGAGACTTGAAATTATTATTGCCACCCCATACATTAAACCGTCGCTCAGAGAAGATGGCAAAAATCGTTGAGTGCACATAACATAGACTTCAATACGGTGAATGCGAATTTAATTCAGGCTGTCGCTTATTACTGAAAGAGTGGTATCTAAGAAGATGTTAAATTAGCACGACTCAAGAGATGCCGTCGACACACACAGCCACATAGCACCTCATTCATCAAATTGAATGCGATGGCACATGAAGACAAATATGTCTTCCACCCAAATCATAAGAGGCAATAAGTGCATAAACATTTTTTTTTAAAGGCGGTACTAATATCTGAAGCTGTCTCTACAAAGAGAATCGGTAGAAAATAAAAAGCCGTCGCTGAAGAAAGAGAGCCATCAGTCAAGAATAGGAGTGTTAGGGAAAATCCGACACATATACAGCTCAAAAAGACACCCAAAAACACATCACCTGCTGTCTCCACATCAGCCACCAAATGAACACATCACCCTTTGTGCTGGAGAAAAAAAAACGTGCCCACAACAAAATTCGGTATAGTCTGAAATGCATAAGTTTGATATAAGTCTGAATTCACATAAATATGACCGAGTCTTCACACATATGAAAGTATCAACAAAGTGAAGAAAAATGCGCCCACACTTCTTCATTATCTCAGTAGACAGCTATGCTCTCATTACATTTCAATATGTGCAAATTTAAATTTCAATATGTGTGAAAGTATTATACTATCACCAGTATACTTACACTTGACATCAATGACAAAATGTTAAACAATAATATCGTCAGAGTTGACAATAAATGCAATCGTCATCATTGTTGATGCATACAAAATCAAGGTCATAAAACTTTTCTTTGATAACAACTGAAGGAAACAATACATGCACATGAAGATACATTATATAAGCGAAATCTAAGTTGCAAGATGCAATATGCCAAAAATATAAATTATAAATATATGTACAGAGTTGTGATTTGAGTGAATAAATTAATGGTTATGTTCATGAGTCAAGGAATGCATGTGATGGGATGTGTCCCTATAAGGTAATAGGTCATGTCTCTTGATAGCAATCTGAGATAATTAAATATGATTAATGAGGTATATAGAATGCTCTCCCGTGCTAGAAAGTCTCTGTCCTTGAAGCACTGTAGAATTTGAGATGTAATGAGGTTTTGCTAAGGTCCCATTGTAGAAACAAAAATAGCACAAGTTGATACATCCTAGATCAACATTAATAGGTATTGAACAACATTCTCAATTAACACTTGAGTTGTAATGATATGAGTATTGTTGAAGTTAACTTCATGATTTTTTCTTAGAACTTGGGTGATGTTTTCAGGTATATCTAGTAATTGGTGATAGAATTCTTAGACCTTGGAAGTTGGAGTTGAATATTATCATGTTTGTGAGGATTTCAATTAGCGCTGATGAATGTATTCAACTTGTAGCATGGTAACTAGTTGCATCTGCAGAGTTGTAGCTCATTAAATACGTCTTTAGTTTGAATATCTTTGTCGACAGATACTAAAATGTCAGTTTTAAAGCAAGTTGATAAGGGTTGATTAGTTCTGGTTTCTAGGTTTGGTGGAATGTAAATGTTGTTATTAGAAGTTTGATTATTGATCTAAGTTATGTTTCATTTTTGTAAATTCTTTTTTCGAGTTTTTAAATGCTTGATTTGGTTTGGAAAGGAAGGATTGTGATCACAAATATGAGAGCTCTCATCTTTCTCAATTTTTTTTTATCAATATATTGCAAGTTAACTTGTGATTATAGCTTCTGATTAAAATTTGGTAATATTTGAATTTCATTATTTTGCCTTTTCCTTTGACCTTGAATGACACAATTTTCTTTGCTGCATGGGAAATTTATTTTACTGTCAGCCTAATAAAATTCGTTGTAGTTTATCCTAGATTAAATTTTGGAAAGTTCACTTCATTGGTGTGGTGTAATGGTTAGAAGAGGGAGCTCTAGTCCCATGTTCAAATCCCCATGTGTTAAGGTGACCATCAATTTCCTATAGGAGATACACCATTGTTAATGGGGCATTGCAATAATGTGGGCACGATGGTGCTGCTTTAGCATTGGGGCCCAGCAATGTCCCTTGGTATCCTAAGAAAAACTGTTGTCTTAAACTCATGTTCAAGTTTAGAACAGCATTTACAAGCATTAGCTGCAAAATGATACCAAATTAGAGAACTTGCAACAATTAAATTTCTTTTTATAAATATTCAACCAACGTTTACATCTCTAATTTTTGAAATTTAGGTATCAAACTACTATTAATTCATCTGAAGTTGTCACTTCTTATGGTTTGATATAGTATGTTAACAGTTAAATATCAAAGGATAAATGCTGCTAGGTTTTGATGGCTTCTTACAACTATTTTCTTTTTAAATTAATAAGACCATTTCAATTGTTTTTGGAAATGCTCATTTTTAATTTATCAGGGTATAAATGAAAGACTGTATAAAATTTATTCATTTCCAAGGTCATATGGGATATGCATGCATGTGGGTGTATGCAAGGTGCTTGTACAGAGCATCCAAAATGTAAACTCCCAAAATTTGACTACATAGGCTGGAGGTAACAAGGTATGCAAGGTTTGAGCGTATTACCCCCCAAAGCTCAGGCATGCTATAACATCAAAATTGAGTCAATGAATTCACAAAAATAAAAGAAAAATCATAAAATTAAAAATGTGAGTGGAAAGCTTGAGAGTTAGAACATGAGATCATTGAAACTTTGTAAAGCTCAAATAAAATAAATTGTGATCATATGATATTATGTAAATCAGAGCATAAATATATATCACAAACTAATCCCAAAATAAAATTGAAAGTTTTGAAGAATTATTGGTTACTAGTAACTACATGATATCAAAAATTAAAAATTATGTAGTTGTCACATGCCATAAGGTAAGTGGAAGAAGGCTATATTGAAGGAGGATTTATTGCATCTAAAGTGGAGAGATTCTCATTCACATTATTGTCATGCATTAGTCGTTCAAGAACTGCTCAATCCAGTGGTACACGGGGATGCATTCCCTGCTCTTTTGTCCCCCCGTACCCGTACCCAAGACGTTTCGGGGACAGGGGCTGCCTTGGGGACATTTCCTAGGCATTCCCAGAAAGTTTCCTTTTCTTTGGAACGTCCCCGATCGGCGGGGACGTCCCGGGGACGGCAAGGGGACGACTCGCTGTCCCCGAGACGGTTAGGGGACGCTCAGTCCCGGGGACAGCCAACCGTCCCCTTTTTTCCAGCAAGTTTTTACAGAAACAAAACACTCTGAAATTAAAAATGCTTATTTTTTTATTGTTTCTAAGTGGACCCCACACCCTCCCAAGCCTAAAATGAAACATAAAACTTGCTTTCAAAGCCATTTGAGTTCATTTTTACATTCCAAAAAGAAGTGCAGCTAAGAGGAAAGTGAGCAAGAGAAAAATTGGCAGTGACTCAGACTTTGAGTCTGATTTTGATGCAGTGTTGGCAGATGTTGAGTAGAGGTAGCCATCATACTTTCAATTACTATGGTTTGGACATTTGTGATTTTGTGATTTTGACATTTGTAGTGCAAACTTGTAGCCTTTGGGCATTTTATTTTTAAAATTTTATATCATATACACATTGATTGTTTGACATGAATTATGGAAGCAATTAAGTAGTTGTAGTATTAATTTGTTCGACTCTATAATGTATATGTCAATATGATTGGTGATTAATTTGCAACTTTATCAATGTTCATTGTTATGATTATCATTACTCATATAAATATCTGAAATTTCCCTATCTTTTTAAAATTTATATATATATATATATAGCCGTCCCCCCGTCCCCAAAAATCCCCTAAAAAAAATGTCGTCCCCGAAACGTCTTGCTGTTCCGCTGTCCCCCCGTACCGGAAACTTGGTGGAACATAGGCTCAATCTCTTTATATTATGACAGGTGGAGGATCATTAACAACGCTCAACTCTGAAAGTCCATCTGCTGGAATCTCCTCATCTAAACAAATGTCCTTAGGTTCCACATCTGATTGCCCAGAAGGGCTTCTAGCCATAATCTCAACATGGTATCAACTGAAGACTGCTATGGGAAGGGATTAAGTTCTCTGCTCTCTTTGATTCCAGATGGCTTCTTTTCACATTATGGATCTTGTAATCTGAAGAATTTCAGATTCAAAGGAGATTCAAAACATTAAAATTAAAATATTACACAGCGTTATTCAGAATTTCAGATACATGATAGTATGTCTGATTGAAAATTTAAAATCTTTAAAAACCATATAAGCTCCGGTTCCTCTCATGAGCACACATAGGAGCACTTGAAATAGCAAATATATTGGAAATCTCTGTAGCTATCGAGACTGATCTCTAGAATAAAGTATCCGCCACTTATTATCCTTATTATTCAAATGAATCTTTGCATTTGTAGATGCAAACTGACTGTCCAGAGTGGACATGTTCTTTAATGTGATCTGCCTCCATGCATTTCCATATATCTTCTTCACACCACATTAAACCACATGCCAATTTTGAATTTTCTATTGGCAAATTGTTGTCTCTCTAAAATCTTTCAATGTCATAACACTTTTGGATTCAAGGCACGTACAGCCATTTGTAAAGGTATGTTGTGATGATAATAACTGACAAGTATCTTTTCCTGCATCTGTTGGGTAAGTTTTAGGCCTCCATCTGTCTGCAAGTTTTTTTATTTGCTAACACATGGAATCAGTTTTCTAATAAATTTCTCCCTACCAAGAAGAATATGTGTCTGCAAAACAGATGACACTTTCTATGGGCTGCAAAATATTGTTAATGTATTTCACTTGAAATGAAAATGCAACATTCAGCATAAATATTGGCTTTCTTGGCACTCACAACAAGGAAGGCTCTACTTTGAAAGCATGCCACTAATAACCGTTTTACTTGGTGTACTGCACATTTCAATTGATCTCATAAGAAGGATTTAAAACTGGCAGTGTTGCACAAGGTTTTAGTAGCGCAACATTTGCATAGGCTTGATTCATGGTTTATGGTTGTCAGTGGTTACAGATGAATATTTGCATTTGCCTTCCTTTTGTAATGGAGGAACACAAGGAAGCTTTGAGATGTCCTTCAAAAAATTGTTCATTGCATAAAGGAAAAAATGCTTCCAACAAATATGTTTGTATCTCTGTTGAACCACCGAATCTCCAGCTTTCAATACAGGGATAACATCTTTAATGGCCTTTGATGGACTAACCTTCCCTTTACCAGCATGCAACAAATCTGCTTGATAGATTGCATTCTTCTCTTGAAAAGTGCAATCAATAGCCCTTAAGAAATATGGACCTGCTGGACAAGAAACAATGATAAATAAAGGCATCTTTTCTGTATCTATCCATTCATCCATAATGATTGACATCCATCTTTTCCTCTAATCATTTAATTAGGAGAAATAGATATCTCTTGTGTGTGAGTTCTTTTGGTCAAAAAGGGTGGTGTGGAGTTTGCCATAAGTGGGAGGCTTGTAGCATTTAGGATTCTTATTAAAGGTAGACGCCATATCATGTTAATATGGGGAGAGTGGGCTGCATCCAATGGAATAACACATATATAAAAAAGACTAGCAGTAGAATCAATAATCCGTCCCTAGTATTATTGTCAAACAGAGATGTGGATAGATCATATTTTTTAGCTGTTGGGGATGGAGGAGGGATCAACTATGACTTGGTTCCATGCAAGCCCAGCATAAATTGTCTTGCAGAGGAGATAGCAACTGAGCAGAGAGAAAGCATGAGCACAGGAACAGATGCCCATGCGCAGCAGCCTGTGTTCACCTTCCACTGTCTCTTCTGAAGTATATTAGCACAGAATAACTTCCTACTTAGATAGCTACAAAAGCCCATGTGTCCAACTCTACACCACCTGTCGATGAAAGAGGTGTGAGCCAAAATAGCAACATTTTCAGAGGTAAAAACTTCAGAAGTGGGAGATGACTGAAATCTGACAGAAAAGTTGAGAATGATGAGACCAAATTAATGTTCAATCCTCAGCAGATAACCTGTCAAACTCATAATTGTCAATCCTATTGTGCCCTTAACACATCCTCCCGTGTGTGTGAGTTATGGTCCATTCAAGATCTCCAAAAGGATTGGAGAGGTGGCTTATGAGTTGGAGTTGCCGGCAAGTAGCAAGGTTCACAATGTTTTTCATGTATCTCGCCTCAAGAAGGTGTTGGGGCATAATGTAGTTCCCTCTTTTGAGGTGCCACCATTGGACGAAGAAGGGAAACTCTTTGACATTCCTAAGGCTATTATTGATATTAGGGAGCATACTCTAAGGAGGAGGACCATCAAAGAGTACCTCGTGAAGTGGAAGAATTTGCCAGTTGAGGATGCTACCTGGGAGAGTGAGCAAATTTTGCAGCATCCAGAGTTGAAATTGTTTGGGGGCAAGCGATTCTTGGGAGGGAGGATTGTAATGTCCCCTCTCTATGTGTAGTCGAGTTGATATTATTTTAATTAAACATTAATGTTTTTAAGTTAAATTAAATATTTAACTTAGTGTTTATTAAAATAATATAAAAAGGAGACATAAGGTGTTTTTAAAAAGGGTGAAGTTAATATTTTAATTGTAGGGGTCAAAAAGGGAGACATAAAAATTAAAAATTAAAAGAAAATGTGAGAATTTCAAAAAGGATGTGGGAGTTACGGATGAAAGAAAGAAAAGTAATTTCTGGCCACAATTTTTAATATGCAAGAATTTTTTTGGGAAGAGACTGTTATGCTGGCCGAATTTCCAGAACTTCGTGAAGACTCAAACCTTCACGGGGAATATTATCTTTGAAGTTGAAAATACTTCCTAGGTGGTTGCTGACAATTTCAAACAGGAACTATGCTAGAGCCTTATTTGCAGTGATTTTGATGAAGTTTATTTAAAATTTGGATTCAGAATACATGGAGATAAGATGAGATAAATTGCAGATTTGCAGAGGTCTTTTTGGTGTGGTTTTTTCTCTCAGTAGTCTTCAAGAGGTTTTAATATTCTCAAAATTATCTGGTCGTACCTCCAACAAAGGAGGGTGCAGTATTTTTTCAAAAAGGTAAAGGGGTGCAATTTCTGGAGATATTAACCATTGAAGTGCCATACATTCTCATAAGACTTTGAAGTGTGATGTGGAGAGGACTGGAAAACACATTTATCTGAACTAAGTTTGCCATACATTTCTTTTTGGGATGCAGAGATAATGTTAATTATTAATGGACAGAGGAGTCGTGGTTTATTGAAGAGGTCGATAGTCCAAAGATGTTTGCATTTTCTGACCAAAGGAGTGACGTACCTTTTCCCTGAGGCCTCCATACAATTCCCGTACACTCTCAGCAAAAGACTAAGAGCCGTACGGGTGGTTTGGCTATGAGCAAATAAGTCACAGTTCCCAGAAATTATTCCTCAAAAATCTGTACAGTGTCAACCATTCAATGCATTTTAAAATGAGTCAAAGTTGAATGCGGGTGACAAAAGGTAGACATTGACTTGGAAAAAATCTGGCTTCTAATTTCTTATTCTGCTGTACACTTTAATATTAGCTGGGCTTTAATTTTGGCCCCCTCGTTCTCCCTATAGTGGATGGGGGTAAAAAGGCAGGGGATGCATCCTCAGGGAGCACTTGTCAATTACATTTAATTGCCTGCTTTCGACTGATTTGAAGGGAACTTTAAAAGAAAAACTGGGAACATTTGGTTGTCAATATCAAGAATTGAATCTGATGTGGCTCTTCTAGCTTTCTTTGTGGCATAAGCTTCAGCTGTGTTTTTTCTGGAAACTCCAAGCCTAACAGAAAACCAGGATATGGGTGTACTGTTAGGATCTCAATATTTTCCACCAACACCTGACAGCCCAGGGCTCAGATGCGCCATCATTTTCCAGTTTGGCCATTTTGTTGGGGGATAGTGGTGGGGTGGTGTGAGGATGAAGGAAGAGGGGAACGGGCAGAAGTAAAAATTATTTTTAATAATTAAATTGTTAGTTTCACCCACTCCATTATTGGGAGATAAGATGGATATAAGGATGCTTAAATTCTTCAATCCAAACAAAAGCATCTTTTATGCATTTTTTCTGTTCATTTTCCCAGCAGTTTGACATTTGAAAATACTTTATAACAATAACAGTGAATTTTTCAATCCTTAATTATGCCACAATTGCCACTTACCATGGAGATTTGTTATAAATATATTGGAGCCTAATTTTCTGTGTACATATATGATGTGTACGAGCATTTTTCTAGCTACTCTGTCCATGGTGTTCTGGGTTTACCTGTGTAATTCTTTTGACCTGCTATCAGAAGCAAGATGATAGACTGGATTGGCAATGTTGTTGATGAATTGAAGGGCATTCCTTCCCCTTCATGATTCTTATGAGCAATGTCAAAAGATATATGCTGTTAAGCGGAAAATAGACCAACCTTGGGAAAATGTTCATTGATATTGACATAAATGCCATGTATGTATATTATAGTTATTAAATTAGTAAATTTGAATGGTTTCTATCTTTCAGTCTACTTAATTTCTCTGGATCTAATATCTGACCTTTTGAGGAGTTACTTGGGTGTTACAAAGTGTTCTCGTAATCTTTGCATTTATCAATAGGAGAGGTAAGTTTATTGCCTCAAAATACATAAAAAAATTTCGAACAAGCTGGATTTCTGAGTACTTTCCTCAAAAAATGGCTCGTAAAATTCTAGAATGTCTGTCACCAATAATAGATGCACTGGGTAATTTTGATCAACCGATTTAGGATGAGACTATTCGTCAGAGAAACAGATAGTAACCTTAATACATCAAAACACAGTTCGTGTTTCCAAGCAGTAACCCTAATACACCAAAACATAGTTCGTGTTTCCAAGCAGTAATCTTAATACATCAAAACGCAGTTTGTGTTTCCAAGCAGGTTTTGGACTCAAAGCACTTCCTTCAATAAATGGCTCATGAAATTACAAATGGATGCCACTAAAATAGAGTAAACTGGATAATTTTCCTTAACAGCTGTAGAATGATCTATATAGATGGTCGCTCGGTTGATATACATATATGTTGAGAGTTTTATTGTTTATGGAAGACTGAGTTAAGGGAGCTTTCCTTTTTTTTGAAAATTTATAAAATATTATATATTATATAGAGAAGTTAGTTGTACAAACGATGGCAACCACGAAATGTTTCAGACTGATAAGTATGGTAGCTTTCACTTCATGAAAATATTGCATCGAAAGCATTTTATTGGCTGGTCTTATTGAAATCACGCCGTTGACATTATACAATAGCCCTATACATACATCTAGGTCAGAATTTACTGCACAGTTTGCTTTGTTCAAGTTATCAGTTAAAGTTTAACATGCTTGAATAGATGGAGCAATAGTGATAAGATAAACATCATATAAAATTTATTTATGAAACTTACCTTTACCGTAAAATCCTAATTGACTTTTTCTATTATTTAATATTTATTAGGTTTTTAATAATTTGATCGGCGGTCAAGCATTCAATTTGAAATGTCTGTCAAAAGAATATCAACATACATGCAAGTCCACAGGATTTATGCTCTGGGAATCTGCTCGTATGTTATCATCACTGCTAGCCACCAATCCAGATATTTTTGCAGGGAAAACTGTTCTTGAGTTAGGTTGTGGTTCTGCTGGAATCTGCTCCATGGTTGCAGCTAAATCTTCCAAACTTGTGGTTGCTACTGATGGTGATATAGCAGTGATGGATTTACTAACTGAAAACATAAAGGCAAATACCCAACACTGGAGTCCCAGCAAATTGCTTTGTGAGAGATTAGAATGGGGAAACAAGGCACATATAGATGCAGCTAGAAGTTTATGCCCGCAAGGTTTTGATGTGATCATAGGAACAGATGTGGCTTATGTGGAGGATGCTATTATCCCCTTATTTGAAACTGCTAAAGCGTTAATTTCTACAGGTGAAATTGGTATATTAAGACCTGCTGTCATTCTTTGCCATGTAATTCGACGAGTACATGAAGAATACATCATTTCAGCCGCAAGTCTATACGGTTTCCACCTTCAAGATAAATGGCCTTCCGATAATGATGAATGTATGAAAAATAGTCTCATTGCATCATGGTTCCCTGATGATAGCTGCAGAGATCTCTTTTTGCGAAGCGCATTGAGAATTATGTATTTTAATTAGATAAGGTCATTTTTCTAGTTGTGTTTCAAATATGAAATTGCTATTGATTATTTATTTTCCAGGTAGAATTTTATGCTCTCTTGATAAGCCTGTTGTTCCCTATGATTGAGTTGCCTTCTTCAGTGAGCATCCAATTGTCTTTGATTACCTTGAACCATAGTATTAGAAAAATGTGCACTAAAAATGATTTGAAGATTGTTACTTGTATTTTATTTGCCGCTCAAAGCGAGCACGAAATTGGAGACTATAATTATTTTTTTTTGGTTTTTATTTTATTTTTAAAGTTAAGCTGCATTTAATAGTTTATTTAATCATTGTTTATATATTCAATTTTTATTTTTTTTTAAATGTGAAACATTTGAAAAAATAAAATTCTTATTTTTTGGCCTCACATTTAATTATCGTTTGTGAACTAATCACGATATGTATAGGCTTGCTTTTCCTTTTTTCCCCATTTTGTAGCACAAAGTGTGAAAACTCGTTATTTTTTTACAGTTTTTTGTCTTCCAACCATGACCATTAAAGATTCATCATTGGACATTTAAACAATTTTCTATGATTGTTGAATACTTATTTTTAGACACTTAACAATATGTTAGACCACATAGTATGTTTGATTAGTACAAACCTAACTTTCATTTTAGTTGTTTTCGTGTATGTCTATGACTTGAAATTTCATGTATGTTATTTTCTTGTGCCACTTGGTGATCTTGAGGATCAAAAGTAGTTTCAAGTTATCTTGTTCTTTTTAGCTTGTTTGTTAAATCTTTAAGTGGAGTACATATGCTCTTATCTCACACACTTATGTGACCTCGAGAATAAAAACATACTTTAATCTTTTTCTTTTTAAGGGGATGACCTCAACCCTAATGTTCTAGTAGGGTATACATAATGGGGAGTGAATTGAAAGACATGCCTATTGAAAGTGAAAATCTATCATTCTAGGCTAAACCCCCCAAAACTTTATACTTTAGGTAAGTGAATGAAAAGAGTGGATCAACCTCTCCTAGTTGTTATTTTCCTTTCATTTTTATTGAATAAAGCCTCATGTACCCTTGTGTTAGATCAAGGATATCCCCTAGTTAATCTTGTAAAGTCTAGTTTAAGACCCTTCTATCGATTTTTTTTGTATTGCACCAGATGTGGATTTCCCTAGGAAGTTACTCACATTGTACTGTTAAGAAGTGACAATAACAAGATGTGGACAAGCATTTGTAGTCCTCCTATGTGCTAGGTTGTTAGTGAGGCTTTTGTCCTTGCACCTTGAGGTCCTAAATAAGGGCCAAGGCTACCCACTTCTCAAAGGTAGTATATATGTGAACCTGCAAGGATTGATACACCCGCCTTATTAGTTTTAGGATTCTTTATGTGCATTGCATGTCTATCGATTTTTTTTGTATTGCACCAAATGTGGATTTCCCTAGGAAGTTACTCACATTGTACCCTTAAGAAGTGACAATAACAAGATGTGGACAAGCATTTCTAGTCTTATGTGCTAGGTTGTTAGTGAGGCTTTTGTCCTTGCACCTTGAGGTCCTAAATAAGGGCCAAGGCTACCCACTTCTCAAAGGTAGTATATATGTGAACCTAGAAGGATTAATACACCCACCTTATTAGTTTTAGGATTCTTTATGTGCATTGCATGTCTATAAATGTTTAAATCAACCTGCTTGCTTTAAGCTAAAAAGTGGAAAAAAATCCTTTTTAAGGCTTAGGATCCTTCTTTTTGGCTTCTTCTATGTGAGTCATAACTTAGTATATGACAATAAAACTCAATCCAAAGTCAAAAAACCAAGGTCAATAACCTTGAGTCAAACTTTAATTATTTCTCCCCAAGTAGACATTCACCAACTAAACCAACCCAAACAAATTTACTACATGGACATTAGCACAACCATCCTTCACATCTAAAATCTCAACATCCACAAAACACCTTCAATCGAATCCCAATATCCAAACATTTAACCAAATCCACCAACCTCATCCAAATATAGCATCTACAATTTAAAGCATCCCATTTTCCACCCAATCCAAATTCATAATCATCCTTTCATTTTTCTTTGATGAGTCCCTTTGTCAAATTGAAACCCCTTTCTTTGAAGATGACAATGGTGCTAGCCTTGTTGATGAATTAGAATGGCTCGTACACTAATAAAAACCCCTTCTTTGATGATGATGATGAAGTTGTCCTTGTCAATCAATCAGAATATGACCCCTATAACAATAAAAGCCCCTTCTTTGATGATGATGATGACACTAGCCTTGTTTATGAACCAAAATATGACCCCTATAATGATAAAAACCCCTTCTTTGATGATGATGATAACACTAGCCTTGTTGATGAATCAAAATATGACCCTTATAATGATAAAAGCCCCTTCTTTGATGATGATGACAACCTTATTAGTTAACCACAACATATGACCCTTACAACAATAATGAAAGTCTTGTGGATAAAGACAAATTCCCTCAATCCTTAGACGAAAAATTTCCTTAAGCAAGTTTGTCTCAAGCTTCAATCGTCCATTCATCAATTATTAATACTATTGGAAAAATATTGTCATTGATGTCAAAGGTGTCTTGGTGTTTGTGGTGACACTAAATAAATTAAATAAAAACAAAATTAAATGCTTTATTATTTATGAGGTCGACCCCCCTTGGAGCCAACCCATATTGGGGAATAAAATTAAAATTAAATTAATTTTATTATTATTTTGGGGTTCCCAAATTGGGTCAACCCTTTAGAGATGTGCGCCCATTTGGGCAAAGAAATTAAAATAAATAAATAAATATTTGTTGCATGGGCTGACCTATTTGAGGGGATGCAACTCTTAGTTGAAGAGGCATTTAAAGGTGTATAAATAAGGATTTGTTGGAGGCTCATTATTTGTCAATTCAATTGCAATATCATTATGATTTAGAGCAGATTTACTAGTGTATGAAGAGCAGAAAGAAAGAGTTATTGCAAAAAATTATTTGAGCAGATTTATGACTCAATTGATCTCATTTTGAAAAGTAACATTGGAGCGAATTCATAAGGGAACATCATTGAAAATCATAGTGTAAATTCATATGAAGATATTACAGATTTGTGAGCATATTTTGAAGATCATATTGCAAATCTGAGTGGAGGTTTGAGACCAACATATGACCCTTACGACAATAATGAAAGTCTTGTGGATAAATACAGATTCCCCCAATCCTTAGAAGACATTTCCTTAAGCAAGTTTGTCTCAAGTTGTAGGTCATCCACCAATTATTAATATTGTTGGAAAAATATTGTCAATGATGTCAAAGGTGTCTTGGTGTTTGTGGTGACACTAAATAAATTAAATAAAAACAAAATTAAATGCTTTACATTTATGAGGTTAACCCTCTTGGACTGCCCCATATTGGGGAATAAAATTAAAATATTTTTTTTATTATTATTATTTTGGGGTTCCCAAATTGGGTTGACCCTTTAGAGAGGTGCGCCCAACTTTGGGCAAAGAAATTAAAATAAATACAAAAATATTTGTTGCATGGACCGACTTGTTTGAGGGGATGCAACTCTTGGTTGAAGAGGCATTTGAAGGTGTATAAATAAGGATTCGTTGGAGGCTCATTATCTATCAATTCAATTGTAATATCATTATGATTTAGAGAAGATTTATTGGTGTATGAAGAGCAGAAAGAAAGAGTTATTGCAAAAATTATTTATCAATTATTTGAGCAGATTTACGAGACTTAATTGATCTCATTTTGAAAAGTAACATTGGAGTGAAGTCATAAGGGAACATCATTGAAGGTCATAGTGTAAATTCATATGAAGATATTACAGATTTGTGAGCATATTTTGAAGATCATATTGCAAATCTGAGTGGAGGTTTGAGAGCAAAGGTTTAAGGTAGATTTGTATGAAGAAGCAAACAATTTTTTGTTGAAGTCCTTGAAGGGATCTAGGGCAGATTCAACAACATTATTATCACTTTGTATTTTGAAGGTTGGTGTCTTCTACTTTGCAAATCAGGAGGTTGAGCCTCTCAGCCAAAGAGATCAGTGTCTCTTGCTGAGTTGGTGCTCAGTGGAGGGGATTGGTGTCTCTTGTGGGTTGGTGCCTACGAATTTGTAAGAAGTTTCCTATAAAAGCAATATTTGTTGTGGTTTTCTCCTGCAAGGGTTTCCACGTAAAATTGTGTGTGCATCTTGTGTTCTCTATTGTTAGATCTTGCTTGTGTGGATACTTTGATTATTGCTCTATGACTACTAAAGTTGTAAATTGGAAGAGTTAGTCTTATACTGATTCACCTGCCCTCTCAGTATAAGTGTATGTGTGTTTTCTTCAAATACCAAGAAGAAACTAGCACAAGCTATACTATTAATCCACAACACATGTCCATTGGTTATCCCTTGATGAAACACACACTTATATTGAGAGTGGGGGAGGGGGGTGGGGTGAATCGATATGGATCAAAACTTTACTTTCCACAACTTAAATAATCACAATAGTATTACTTAAAGACTTAAACATCCATAGCAATTACCGTACATTCAAGATCTAGCAAGTGAGCACACACATAAGAGACAATTTTATGTGGAAAACCTTACGAGAGAAAACCACCACAAAATATTGCTTGTATTTATCTTCTTACAAATTTCATAGGCACCAACACATTGGAGACTTCAATCCCCACCACAAAGCAACAACCCATCAAGAGACACCAATCTCTTCCAATAAGAGGCTCCAACCTCTCGATCTCCTCAAATAGGAGGCTCAAACCTCCACAAGAACAATATAATAATTTTATTTGCAACTTCTTAGATGTGTCCTTTGAACTACTCACAAATTTTCCATACATCCACTCACAAATCTGCAATATAGTCTTCAATAATTTTGCTCATAAAGACGCCATGATCTTGTTTTATTTTTCTTCTCACAAAAATTGTTGCTATAAATCTACTCACATATGTCTCATAGATATGCTCAAATAGTTTTTAATTTCTACTCTTCATGTAAATAATCTTCCTTGAATTGATTGAATATAAACCTTCTCACAACCTCTTATTTATATCTTCCAAAATGCCTCTCCACCCAAGGGAGGTGTCTCCTCCAAGAAGGTTGACACTCTTAGCATAAATAACATTTATTTATTTTTTAATTTTTTTCCCAAAGGTGGGGACACCACCTCAAGGGTCGCCCCAATTTGGGAACCCCATAAAAAATAATAAAATTAATTTTATTTTATTTTTATTTCCCAACATGGGGCGACTCCAAGAGGGGGGTTGTGTTGGCCTTGTTGTTGCAGCAAAAGGTCGACCTGTCAATGCCTAATACAAGAGTCAAATAAGATCCACGGGAGGTGGTTAAACCATGTTGTGAATCACACGGTCAACACTGACTGAGGGGTGGAAGTGTCGAGCTTCCAACAATCCCCCCCCAGCGCGACCACGAGATTTGAACCCGTGACCCGACTCTGATACCAATTGTTGGCCTTGTCATTGCACCAAAAGGTTGACCTATCAATGCCCGATACAAGAGTGAAATAAGATCCACGGGAGGTGGTTAAACCATGTCGTGAATCATGTGGTCAACGTTGATCGAGGGGTGGAAGCATCGAGCTTCCAATAGGTTGGCCTCATAAATAGTAAAACATTTAATTTTATTTATATTTAATTGTCTTCAACACTCCAAAGGAGGTGATCAATATTAATTTTATTTGGGGCCACCACTATCACCAAGACGCCTTTGACATCAATGACAATATTTTTCCAACAATCTCCCCCTTTGCCGTTGATGGCAACCCTACAAAGAAATAATCTTAAAATGCAACAGGATCATACTTCTCCCCCTGATTAGCATGCCCCCCCTTACTCTACTTTCCCCCCTTTGACATCAATGGAAAAGGTATATTGAGGTTGAAAGATAATGCAATGAATAGCTCCCCCTTAACACATGCTTTTATTGATGAACTTAGTGATTGGATGAGAGTGATATCACTCCCAATTTTTCCCTCAAGTATTCAAAAGTCTCTTTTGGTAGTGGCTTCGTGAAAATGTCTATAATCTCTTCCTTTGTAGCAACATACTCCAACTTCACCTATTGATCAACCACTTGCTCTCTTAGGAAATGATATAAATGATTGAGATGTGCTTTGTTCTAGAATGTGTGACAAGATTCTTTGATATGTTAATTGCACTTGTATTATCACAAAAGATGAAAATGGGGTGCTCATACTCAACTTTGATGTCCTTAAAAGTTTGTTTCATCCAAAGGACTTGGGTGCAACAAGAAGCTACTGCAATATGTTTTGCTTCTACTATGAACAAATAAACTCTCTTGTTTCTTACTTAACCATGATATTAGATTGTTGCCAAGAAAGAATGCACCTCCACTTGTGTTTATTTTTCATCAATATTGCTAGCCCAATTTGCATCTGTGTACATGATGTGAGAGTGAAATCTTCACCTCTTGGATACCACAACCCAAAATCCATAGTGTCATTTAGATATTTAAATATTCTCTTCACTGGTTGCACATGTGTTTCCTTTGGTGCACTCTAAAGTCGTGTCACCAAACCAACTGCTTGCATAATGTGTCATGCCCTCGAAATTATAACACTAGAATATGAAGAATTAAAATACAAGTAACTAAATAAGTATATATATATATATATATATATATATATATCATTGCAATTTAAATATTATTATAATTGTAATTACCATAGATAATATTATAATTATAATACAATTATCATAATAAATAGAACAATTAATATTACTAACTGTAAATAGCATAATAATAAAAATAATACTTACAAGAAACTAAATGTGACTATACCTTAATTAAATAAATAAAGGAATCCTAAAAGCATTGATTCTAATAAAGAGCTATATTAATTACCTTGAAACAAGCAGCGATGAAAAATTCATAAACCACAATTTGATAAAGGGGAGCGATTACTATATGTTGAAATTAATAAATTAACATATTTATTGTAGAATTGAATTTCAGATTAATAAATTAACATGTTTGTTGTAAATACTTATGTGGGAATATGATGTGTTCTTTAAAGGGGGTTAAAGATTCATGCATATTGTTATTTGTAACTTATGCTATCACCTTCAGGATTCATTATGTATTGCCGATATGATTATTTGCAAATCTGAATTTGATTAAATTAATATGTACATATTTTCACCATGATAGAAGAAGGGAGATTTGCGAAAGGAATACAACGAAGGGGCCCTCTCCTAGGTACACCACCTCTATAATGGAGAACCAATTTGTTCTATAATAGAGGACCAAGTGTCCTATAATGGAGAACCAATGTGTTGTACAATGGAGGGCCAAGTGTCCTATGATGAAGAACCAATGTGTTCTATAATGGAGGACCAAGTGTCCTATAATGGAGGACCAATGTGTCCTATAAGGGAGAACCAATGTGTTCTATAATGGGGGACCAAGTAGTTCCAAGGAGGCCAAGGGGGTATCCATTTGGGGTACCAATGGTACGGTGCTTTGGGCCTAGGAAAGATGGCATTTCTGAGGCACTTGTGATCTCACCCCTCCATCATGGTGAACCAACACAAGAGGTCAAATCATAGAGGGAGGGAAATGGTTGGCAAGATGAGGGATAACGGAAAGAGGACACCTCCTAGGTAAAGGCCAAGACATCTGCTCTTGGGCCTAGGCTAGAAAGGGTCCTAGGCACTCCATCAAGTCGCGTTCTCCCAAGCTCTCCTATGGTTGAGCCCTCCAAGGATATTAAATGCTTTGTGATTGGATTAGTAATTTTTCCTTGAGTTTGCTAATACTTATAATAATCTACTAATTAGTATTATTGTGGTAAATGATTATAATATGCTAATCAATATGATTGTGGTAAATGATTCTAATCTGTGTGCAGATCAAGGCTTCAATCAAGTGAAAGGTATTCTCTAACCCATTTGTTCATTTAAAAATTAAGGATTTAAGGAAAATTCAGGACATTCCCTATTAGGGGACATTACAAGTGGTATCAGAGCATGATTCTACCAGCTTGAGGGACAAAAAATAGTTGATGCCTTAGAGCCAAAGAGATTTAAGGGCTCTTCAAAGGGAAAAGAAAAAAATTACAATTAGTAAGAACAATACAAGGGAGGAATCAATGGAACACGAATTTAGGGAATTCATGGAACGGACAACCCAAGCCATACAAAACATGAATGCCACCATAGATGCTCTTAGGTCTCACCAAATAAATTGGAGGGAAGCCACCCCAAGCCAATCAGAAAATAACACCACAGCAAGAGCCACCCTAATAGTAACTCGACCCCCCTTCTTATCTAGGGAAGGGTCATTAGGGGAAGAAGAGGAAGTTAACACATCTAAGTCTAAATTGAATGAACTTGCTGCAACATATGCAAGACTTGACCCTGAGGTCAAAGAGAGCATCCCTTTTAAGGTATATTGTAAGGTTGGGAAAAAGAAGACCCATAGGAAAAGAAATAACCAAACCAACCAGGATCTATAACGTATTGTAGAAAAGCTAGAAATACCAAGTTTTGAAGGATCGGGAAAAACCACAGCCCATTATTGGGTCCAAAAACTCGAAACCTACCTATCCCTCAACCCAATGTTAGAGGAAGATGCCATAAATTTGTCATCTTGCACTTAAAAGGGGTTGCCCATGATTGGTGGCACCATGGTTTAATCACCCAGAATTGCCAAGACATAAAAGCTTATGATGCCTTCGCAAAGTTACTCCAAACACACCCCCAAAAGCACTTTAAGGAATTAATAGGAATAAGACAAAGGGGAACCCTTGAAGAATACATCATTGAATTCCAAAGATTAGCAATTATGGTCTCGAAAATATCTGAGATGCTCACTTACCCATTCATAGAAGGATTATCTGATTCACTCCATGGCCTCGTAAGTGCTTTTGACCCTACCACACTTAGGGGAGCAATCCAAAAGGCCACATGTCTTAATGCCAAAACAAGGGAAAGGGAAAGATGCCACTCAAAAAGAGACGATAAACCCTTCATGAAGAAAGATGGACACAAAAAGTCATATCTTTCCACAATGACTGAGAGGAACTAAGGAAGAAGGGGCTTTGCTTTGATTGCAAAAATGTATGGAAGCTAGGGCACAAATGCAGCCAAAAAGACCTTACAAGGGAAAACTTGTGTCACAAGTGCAAGGAAGTTTGGGAACCTAGACATAAATGCAAACGGAAAAGAAGCCAAGCCCACAATGTTAAAGCAATCTCTAATCAAGTAACAAGAAATGAAGATAAAGAAGGTCCAAAAAAAAGAATAAGATACGAGGAAGAAAGTGAGGGGGGTGACTCCTTTAAATAGACATAAAGGAATAAATCTCCCTCACCACCAACATTGAACCAAGTATTAAAACCCAAGTACAGAGCACAAGGGTACATAATTTGTCACTCATAGAAACAACAATGCATGTAACCTACAAACTAGTGTATTCACTTCTATATTCAACATCCAGAGGAGATCATCCCTCACCATTTAACCTTAAGATAAGTTGATATGATTCAATAAATGATATCAAGTTTCCACAATCCATGATGTTTGTAAGTATTGCTTCTGGTTTTGATTGTGTTAAAGTTTTTGCATCAATGTCTCAGATCACACTCTGTGATCCATCATCAGGATAATAGAGAGCTAAGGAGAAGAAAATGCTTTTCCAAGATACTTAGTACCTAACATAGAAGAAAAATGATAGCATCCAATTGAATAATAAGGTAAAACTATAAATTGAAGTCCTATCATTTGCTAGAAAAGCTAAACCATTATACATCCTTCTAGCTTTCAATCACATAAATTTATACTTAAGTATGGGAGCGACAAATACTTGACTAAAACACTCTAAGCTCCTCATTAAACTTGCTTCAAACGTTGTTTGAATGTTTACACAAAAGGAGCAATATTTAGTCCCAAATCTTAAGTTGTTTGAGGACAAGCAAATTCAGAAGGGGAGGATTGTCATGCCCCCAAAATTATAACACTAGAATATGAAGATTAAAATACAAATAACTAAAGTATCAAAAATCATTACAATTTAAATATTATTATAATTATAATTATCATAGATAATATTATAATTATAACACAATTATCATAATAAATAGAACAATTAATATTATTAATTGTAAATAGCATAATAATAAAATAATACTTACAAGAAACTAAATGTGACTATACCTTAATTAAATAAATAAAGGAATCCTAAAAGCGTCAATTCTAATAGAGGCATATTAATTACCTTGAAACAAGTGATCAAATATTCATAAACCACGATTTGATGAAGGGGAGCGATCACTATATGTTGAATAGCACGTCACTCCAAGGGATGCATGTAAGTCCAAAAGGCGTATCCGCTGACAAAAGGCTATGTCTCTTGGGTAGATCAAATGGCATATACGGCATCAAATTCCAAACATGATGGGCATCGAAGAGAAAGAGAAGAAAAGTGCATATCGACCAGCAGGCATATATCAGTTAGTATAATCATCTTGTGAATTTCATAATAGTAAATTGATATATTGGTTATAGAATTGACTTCTAGACTAGTAAGTTAGCATATTTATTGTAGAATTGAATTTTAGAATAGTAAATTAACATGTTTGTTGTAGAATACTTATGTGGGAATATGATGTGTTCTTTAAAGGGGTTAATGATTCATGCATATTGTTATTTGTAACTTATGCTATCACCTTCATGATTCATTATGTATTGTTGATATGATTATTTGCAAATCTGAATTTGATTAAATTACTATGTACATATTTTCACCATGATAGAAGAAGGGGGATTTACAAAAGGAATACAACGAAGGGGCCTTCTCCTAGGTACGCCATCTCTATAATGGAGAACCATTGTGTTCTATAATGGAGGACCAAGTGTCCTATAATGGAGAACCAATGTGTTTTATAATGGAGGACCAAGTGTCCTATAATGAAGAACCAATGTGTTCTATAATGGAGGACCAAGTGTCCTATGATGGAGAACTAATGTGTTTTATAATAGAGGGACAAGTGTCCTATAATAGAGGACCAAGTGCCCTATGATGGAGAACCAATGTGTTCTATAATGGAGGACCAAGTGTCCTATAATGGAGGACGAATGTGTCCTATAAGGGAGAACCAATGTATTCTATAATGGGGGACCAAGTAGTCCCAAGGAGGACAAGGGGGTATCCATTTGGGGTACCAATGGTATAGTGCCTTGGGCTAAGAGAGATGGCATTTCCGAGGCACTTGTAATCTCACATCATGGTGAACCAACACAAGAGGTCAAATCATAGAGAGAGGGAAATGGTTGGAAAGATGAGGGATAACAGAAAAAAGACACCTCCTAGGTAGAGGCCAAGACATTCACTCTTGAGCCTAGGGTAGAGAGGGTCCTAGGCACTCCATCAAGTCGCGTTCTCCCATGCTCTCCTATGGTGGAGCCCTCCAAGGATATTAAATGCTTTATGATTGGATTAGTAATTTGGCCTTGAGTTTGCTAATACTTATGATAATCCGCTCATTAGTATTATTGTGGTAAATGATTATTATCTGCTAATCAATATGATTGTGGTAAATGATTCTAATCTATGTGCAGGGCTTCAATCAGTGGTTCAATTAGGTGAAAGGTATTTTCTAACCCATTCATTCATTTAAAAATTAAGGATTTAGGGAAAATTCAAGACATTCCCTATTAGGGTACATTACATAATGTTAGGAGTTGTTGCTATCGCATATAATAAGCTTCTAATCATGGACATGTATAGAGTTTAGTTTGCCTCAAGAGACTCATCATCCTTACTCAATTTGCATTATGTAACCATGGGAGTGCTCACAGGATTGCAGTCCTCCATCCTAAATTTTCAACATTTTCTTAATATACTTGGTTTGTGAAATGAATATCCCCTTATTTGATTGGGAAATTTGCAACCTGAGAAAGAAAGACAACTCACCAAGCATAGACATTTTGAACTCCTTTTCTATGTTCATTGCAAACTCTTGACACATCTTATCATTGCTACCTCCAAAAATAATGCCATCCACATAAACTACAACAATCAACTAATGATCACCTTTAGTTTTAATGTATAGATTGTTGTCAACAATACCATTTTTGAGCCCTGTTGTATAGATACTTGTCCAATCTTGACTTCCATGCCCTGGGAGCTTCTTTCAACCCATAAAGTGCCTTCTTTAGTCTACATACATAGTCCTCGTTCTCTAATACGAGAACCCTTTTGGTTGTTCAATACACTTCTTCCTCCAAGTTTCCATTAAGAAAAGTTGACTTGACATCCATTTGATAGACTTTGAAATTCTTGAAACAATTGAATGCTAAAAACATCCTTATAGCCTCCATACGAGCAACATGAGAAAAAGTTTCTTCGAAATCAATTCCTTCAACTTGACCATATCCCTTGCATACTAATCTTGCCTTGTTCCTCACAACTTGGTCATCCTCATTCAACTTGTTCTTGAATGCCCACTTAGTGCTAATCACATTCTTATAGTTAGGCCTTGGGACAAGTTTTTAAGTTTCATTCTTCTCAATTTGATCCAACTCTTCTTCCATAGCCTTCATCCAATGCTTGTCTTCACTTGCTTTTATAAAATTCTTTGGCTCTATATTAGAAAGAAAACACAAGTTTGCATGTTTAGATGTGTTGGCTATTCTTCTCCTTGTTTGAATTTTTGTGTCTCTATCACCAATGATTAAATTTTCTAGATGATTCTTTTGCACAAATCTGGATGGTGTCTTGGGTGGTGCTCTTCATGATATCTTTGGATCAACTTCTTCCTCTACTTCTTTGATACTATCTTCTTAATGATCAACTTCTTGTACTATTTCTTTTTCATGTCTTTCTTCATCTGATGCAGGAGCATCCAGGGTGTAAGAGCAATCTTGCATCACCCCAAAAAAATATGTTGTTTCTTTTCAATAAGGGATAAATGTGGTAGGGTTACTATTTTTAGTAATTTTGCATTTATGCACGGTTGGACACAAAATCTTACACAAACCTCCAAAATGATAAATTGAAGCCAATGGCAAGGAAATCACTTCAATGCCATTTGTCATTTGAGAAATATTCAAATTTCAATTTCCAAAAATCCTATTAAAATCTTCAAAGTTAATTTTGAGGCACTTAGAGGCTCCAGATGGGCCTGAAAATTGGCAGAAAATGAAAGTAATTGGCCGTAAGGCCCTACTTTCAGGCCAAACATTTCTCGAGAGTTCTGAAAAGGTATTATAATAGAAAATCTGACAATCGGATCAAAAGTTATGACCCCGTGAAGTTGTACTACCAAAATTAATAAAAATTCAAAATATCTTCTTGAGGAAGTTACACTTTCCAGAAGATTCTAGGGTGGTTACACCTTCCAAATAAAGGATGTGAAAGGGGGCTACAGAAGGGAGGCCAGAGCAGCGTAGATGGTGGCTCCGATTTGCAGATTTGAAAATTCATGTAATCAAAAAGCCCATGTGACGACAAACATAATGTTGTAATTTCATTTTTCATTTTAGTGATAATAGAAAATATTTGCTTCTTTCTTGGATTTTGTTTGTGCCTTTATCTGTTGTTTTTGTGAGTTTTAGATTGTTAGGGGAGTGCCCTTCATCAAGTTAAGATGTGTTCAGATGTGTTGGCTATTCTCCTCCTTGTTTGAATTTGTGTGTCTCTATCACCAATGATTATTATTTTTAGATGATTCTTTTGCAGAAATTTGGATGGTGTCTTGGGTGTTGCTCTTCATGGTATCTTTGGATCAACTTCTTCCTCTACTTCTTTGATACTATCTTCTTGATGGTCAACTTCTTCTACTATTTTTTTTTTATGTTTGTCTTCATCAATGCTCACATTTGCACTTTCAACAATTTTGTGCAATATTTTGTTGTAGCATCTATAGGCCTTGCTCCTTGTAGATTATCCAACGAAGATACCCTCATCACATCTAGAATCAAATTTTCCTAGATCTTCATCATCTCCCCTAATATAACATTTGCTTCAAAGAGATATTTTTCTTAAAATGATCTAAATCATGTAAAAATGTTGTCAAAAGTATGTTTTAGGTCAAAAAAAACATAAGGTTTTTGTGGGTTTGTGTCAAGGAAGATACTTGCAAAATTCTGAAATTTTGAAAATTAGGGTTTCAAACCCCTATTTTTAGGAAAACCCCTAAAAATAGGACCTTTTTGGAATTGATTGAAAATGTTTTTGATAGGATGAATTGGCTTCACGATCACACTAGTCAAGTCAAAATCACCAAAAAAATTGTTTTACTCTGGTGGGTCTATTTTTATTTTTCAAGAAGAAAGTTAGGACCTCTGCAACCATTAATGGCAGAATGGCCATTACCAGGTGCTGAAAGCTAAGCCTCAAAAGATTTAATGAAGAAACCATGGTGGAAATACTCCAAAAAGATGCTATCTCGCAGAGGGGATTTTCAAATTTGAAAAATGCCAAAAATTGACTATGGGAAAGGCACACCTTGCTACCAAGGAGGCTATGCAGTTACACATGGGAAAAAGTGCCCCTGCTGACCAGGGGCGCCCTTGAACTAGATGATCCAGATGTCACTTTTGGATGAACTCATCTTCAAGTGATCTCTCCAGCATCAGCTCAGCCTTGCGACGAACCTATCAGCTAACCTGTAAGACACATCAAACAATAGCAACCATTGATCATTAGAACATGCAAAATGGAAGGTAAATCAATGCATATCAAGACAAAGGCACCCCTACTGGCCAGGGGCACCCTTGAATTTGAGTCACCTAATGAAGTTTTCAACAACTGCTTTCTATGAGGCATCTATTAAGCTCCCTCTTAGCTTCACGATCAATCCAACTGCACGTTCATAGGACCTATCAAGTAATCAGAGGCAGAGATCAAGCAGAAAACACCAAAGGTGAAAGCTGAATGATGAATATGGAGAAATTGGCTGCATTAAGGAAAAGCGACCCTGCTGAGAAAAGGTGCCCATCTTTTTGGGTAGTCAGATGAAGTATGCAAGCTTTGCAACCTCCAAGATGACCTTCTCCCTTTTGATCAGTCTCAACAATGACACCGTCAGCAAAGACATTTGACAATTCAGACATCTGACGACAGAGATTGAATTGGGACTATTCGTGAAGGTTTGCAACATGGAAATAACAAGTCAAAAAGCCAAAAGTGCCCCTATTGGCCAGGGATGCCCTTGCTTTTGAAGTACCTAAACCAAATTTCACGCTTCACAAGGCCAATCATCCTTTCTAGGACTGAGTTGGTTATCCATCCCACGTTTCAACAAGATCATCAGACTCATCAGTCAGCAGTGATCTCAAATCAGAGCACGAAGGGTCAAAATGGAAGAATTGAAGAACACTCAAGAAAATTGACTAAGTCTGAGGCTAAAAGTGCCCCTACTGGGAAAAGGCGCCCTTGAATTTTAGACATCAGATTTAATTTATGAGTTGTGCAGCTCCCAGGCACACTTAATCAGAGTTGTTCCATGTCAGCAATGGATCTACCAACAATAGCTCAAGATCAACGGAGCAACCGAGAACGAGGATTCAACAGAGGCACTTCACCATAAAAAAAGAATGAAAATAACTTCAACTCCTCAAAAGGGACGCCCAAAAGTCAAAGCCATATCTGTTGACTAAAGTTAGATATTTTGAAGGCCTTTCATGTCTAAAACATCTCACAATCAGTGGAAATCACTCCCAAGAACTCTAGATCAAGCAAAAGGACTCCTCAATCAAGAGTTGGCGCCCAAACTTGATGCATTCAAGCTTCAATCATTATATATCAAGCTTAGGCGTCCCATTTCATTATCTTTCTTTGCAGGTTGAAGGCTAAAACAACAATTTCTTCTCCAAGGCGTCTTTTCAAGATCTGACAAAGGGGTTTTCACCGTTCTTCGTATTTTTGAAGATCAGTTGCGCAGAGGGATAATTTATCAGAGGTTGCATCCAGAGGCACAATTTTTCCAAAAAGACAGTTGAATAACTTCTAATCTTCTTCTTGTCTTAAAACTTCTTGCATGTCATAGAAAACAACAGGCAATCACAGATCTGGCCAACTGGGTATGATCAACATAGTTTTTCAGCAAAACCCATCTCTTGGAATTTTCCAGAAACAACAAACTCGCTACCCCTTTTTTTAGGGATTTTTCTGAAAAAGTCATAGATTTGAAAATCGAACAAACTGGATTTGTTCAACATTGAAGCACGAGCAAAACTCATGTGTTAGATTTTTTTTCAGAAAAATACTTCTCGACGGGTGCTATTTTCAAGGGTTTTTCATAAGTTGTCTAAACAGCATTGTGTGCACAGTTGATCTTTAAGATTTTCATAATGCAATTCTCCCAAGTCAATTACAAGACCAAAATGGTCTTGGTTCATGATTTCTGAAAACAATCGACACCAACCTACATCAAGTAAACCCAGAGGTCGACTCATAAGGGTTGGAAGGAATAGACCAGTGCACATTGCAGAACACCAAAGAATATGGATTACTTGAGGCTGCATCAATCCCCATCACATTACAGAGTGTAGAGTTTGTAATTGCTTGCATTAGGCATTACAACCGTAGCACATGAGAAATCCTATCAGTGGATGGGCGAGTAGTATGCAGTCCTAAACCTAAGGATGTCTAAAAATGATTTGCTATTCCACCATGTCCAACCAATGTAGTCATATTTGTGAGAGAATGCGAGAAGGCATTCAAAGTATCAAAAGATAAGTGCCAGAAGAGAATGGAAAAAAAATGGTTAAAAACCAAAAAGGTCAACTTGCCCAAGAATGTAGGGCATGGAGAGTTCCAAGATGAGTATGCGGTGATGATCACGTTACTCAACTGTATCACTAGACAGGAGGAGGGAAACCAATTTCAGTCATGGATGTACTACATCATTGGTAAAATTGTAAACAAAAGAGAGCATTATGACTGGCCTACCCTCATCAGTGATACACTCCACAAGCAGATGATCAAGTTCTTAGAGGCTCACAAGTTCCACATGTGCCCATACCTTGTATACCCGATTTCCTTCCAAGGCCAATTCAGAGCATTAAACATTGTGGGAACCTTAGGTGTGCAGAAATTCCATGAGCATTTCCCACATCTTGAGTTCACTCAAGTAGAGAGATATTTCAAGTGGATGAATGATCTCTTCATAATGCTCACCATTAAAGACCTCAACCATGAGATGCATATACATCTATCAATAGTATCCAAGGTGGCAATGGCAGACTGGGTGAATTGGTTCATCCAATTCCCCACCTTCACCTACATACACATATATGGATACAGTGGCCATCCTGCCATGTTGCCCCGCTATCCTTCAAATAGGGTGGTTTTCATGGAATTTGTGCGGCAGTAGTCCGAAGTCCATTTTCATCTATGCCTCAAGCACAAAATGGTTGTGAGCTTTCCTTTCAAGATGGGACTATACAGGTGCAAGACAACGGCTGATACCAAGACCATAGACCGCGAAATGGTGAGACTTAATCTCAAGTACTTCATCAAGAGGCGGTCATATGATCCACGAGGTCACTATGCAAAACACCTTGAGCAACAATCTTCACACGAGTCTTCCATGGAGGACTATTGGGTAAACTATGAAGATGAGTTCAATGTACAAAGATGAAACTACAACTAGTTTAGGCTTCCACAAATTGCTAACTTCATGTCAAAGGACGTGGAAGGCCTATCTGATGATGACAGAGAGGTTATTCTCCCTACATTCTTCGTAGATCAGGTGGACTCACAACCACTTGGAAAATTGGATTACTATGCCAAGGAAAGTACATCTATAGAGGAAAGGACAAGTAGGGTTGTAAGAAACAACCAACTCTACTTGGATAGTAAGAAGACAAGAAAGGTAGTAATTCCCCGCACAGAGCCGTCATCGGTTCATCCTTCACTACCTTCCACATCGAGGAAGAAGCCCAAACAAAAGCAATGGAGTAACCCTCCCAAAGGAATGTGAATTTCAGGGCACACAAGGGGAAGAGCACAGATTGATAACACAAATCAATAAGAGGTACATGTGGAGATAGCCACAATCATACCTAAGATAGCCACGGAAACAACTGCAGTTGAGCCAGTGATTGAAACAATCACAACTGAGATAGAGCCCATGATGGAAGCAACTACAGTTGATATAGTACCATTGGTGGAAGCAGAACCTCCTACTTCGCCACCATTGCAGCAATTACCAGTCCCCATTGACTTGGACTCTCCACCACAAGAGACTAAAGCACAATCTCATTCATCAGACATTCAAGGGCCTAACTTTCCTTCTTCCAACCAAGCTAGTCAGGATTCATCTTGGCTTAAGAGCCTCCTTGGAAGGAAGAGAGAAAGGCCAACCTACCAACTTGACTTCACAGAATTTGACCACGTCCCTCAAGATGTGCCAATAAAGAAGTTGAAGAAGCAGGTTCACGTACGAAGGAATAATGATAATGAAGTTTTCATAGAGATAGTTGAACCACCTGAGGACAAGAATGCACACGAGGTAGAGGTCAGTGACTTCACATTGTCAAAGGTCAACCTCGGGAAAACCACTCGTCAAGTGGAGGAAGATTTTCTTGGAATTGCATCAGTGAGTGTTCAAGAAAGAATGGCTAAGGACGGCAGAGACAAATCAGCCTTAAAGGCTGAAAACCAACAATTGAGACTGTACATATCTAGCTTGATGCACGGTATGCCAAACATCTCTGCTTTTCCACAAGAGATGCTTGACCTCCCCGCAGAGAAAAATCACCGCCAGTTGATCTTATATGGAAAACACTTGAGGAATCAAGTGGAAGAATTTGTCGTCAGAGGACGGTGTATACTGGTAGAGCTATACCAATTGAGGAATAGAGATCATGAACTCCACATAGAGATTCAACAGTCAGAACGAAAGCCAATAGAGAAGAGGCCTAGGGATGAGATCACAGTCACTGGTTTACAATTGGCATACTAATCAGTTACCACTATAGAGAACAAGCGACATCTTTTCGCTTGGAAAGAACAACTAACATACAAGGTGAAAGCCTATGATCCCAATTCTGTGGAATTGATCGAGTATCGACAGATCATGGTAGGTGTTATCAACTTCGCAAGAATGTTCGTAATATATATCCCTTGCCTTTATCAACACGAGGGAGGTGCATACATTGAGCTAGACGCAGTGTAGAAACAGTTCTAGGATGTCGTCCATGGCACTTTTTACGATGACCCTGTTGGTTGCAAGTTGAGTAAGGTTGCAGCCATGTCCACCAAAGTGGATGACACAACTACAAAGTATATAGAATATCAGCAGCAGCTTGTGAATGGTGAAGAGATGTTGAAACACCACGTCATCATCCTACAGAGCATTGATTGCCCAGAGGCAGAAGTCAATGCCTTGTTAGAGGAACTGTTGACTAGAGGTGGTGAAGTGTAAAAGCACCCACTTGGGATGTCCTACCCTTCAAAATAGCATAATGGCGACAGGAGTTAACTTGATGCCTCATCCCAAGTTAACTCCATGTCCCACTGATCATGCATGTCAGATCCCACCAATTATGGATGCCTATCTCAGATCTCCACTAATTGTGGATCTCTATTTTGGAGGCACATTTTGTAATTTAAGTTCACTTTTAGTTTAGTTTCAGTCAACTGAAGTAGACTTTTAGTTTAGTTTCAGTCAACTGAAGTAGACTTCCAATTGACTGTTTGTTTAGTTTTAGTTAACTAAAGTAGATTTCCAGTTAACTGCTTGCTCACCTACTTTTAGACATAGGAATAAATCTTGTTGATTGATTGGCAAGAACTTAATGTTAACTCAAGGAGACTTTAGGATTGCTTACTCCTTTGAATTCTATACATAAGAGCCTTTGCTCCTTATTTTGTAACCTTTATTTACTACACAAAATTATTGTGCCATTGTTGCCACAAGCTTGCAAGTGAATATTTGTTCACTCTTGGATGAGAGTTGTTTGGTTTTGATAAGCAATTGTGTATGATTTCGTACCTTTGTTGTCCCAAACCTTTGTAATTTGTTGAGAAATTTTGAAGAAAGAAATGAAAAGGCACATGCAATTTGATCTAAAGATTTGAGTTCTTTCAACGTCTTGTTCTTACAATCCATTGTTTCAATCTCCCCCTTGGATAGGTGTTGTCACCTCCTTGGGTATTTTATTGTTAATGATTGTCGTTTGATGTTGTTTAATGAGTTGTATTTCAGCCTACACTTTGGACAGGTGTCGTCACCTCCTCAGGAATCCTGTTAGCCAAATCATCGCCCTTTGTTGTTTCTAGTGAGTTGTATCCCAACCTATACCTCGGATAGGGGTTCCTCATTGGAAAGTCTGACATTCATCTTATCAAAAGAGTGATTACTTGCATAAAGCCTTATTCTAGCATAAATCTAGGAGTTCAGAGCCTCAGACACATTCTAAAAGATGGTCAGACCAACTAATCCAACCAATTCATTCTCGCTCCTATGCCCTCATGCTATGTTTACTTTGAGGAGATAAGATAGATTAAAAGCTAGTTTAGTTGTAGCTAAGATCTACAGAAACCAGAGAAAACCTTAGTTGCAGCGCATTGTGTTTATGCACCCTTGTGTCCTGCTCGCTGAGTAAAAAAGATAGGAACACTTAGTCTGTTTTACTTTTACACAAACATCAGCAAAAAAGAGGGAGCTTCCCCTCCATAATTTGAAGAGCAGTCATCATGCATTATGCATAGCTTTTTGTTTCCAATAAGCACTCTAGAGGTGCTAATTGAAACGCCAACAGGTTTTCTGGTGCCCACCATGGGGCAATGAGGCATAAAACTTCAAAGAAAAGCTAACACTTTTATGTCATGGGAATGACTATCTAGCATCCTTGGGCTCCAATTGAACAACTAGATCTTGCTCTGACAACTCTCCAACCAAATCTTACATTCATTGAAGGAGAGCAATCGGACATTATCAGTAGTCTGTGCATCTTTTTCTTCGAAAAAAACACATCACCTACTCAGTGGAGGGCCATAGCTATTACTCTAGCGAGGAAGAATGAAAGGTTGATCTTGCAGCCAAAAGGCCAGTATTACCACCACCTACGTGGCAGTAAGCATCCTCGCTCACCAAGTATACACAAGGAGGAGGACCAATCCTCTATTTCAAGAAGACGTTGGAGAAGCATCCGACGTAGAGAAAATTTTCCAAAAGGTACGAGAGCACTTTCAAGAAGAACCACAGCAAGAACCTCTAGCTCAAGCAATGGCTGACAACATTAACAACAATAACGGTTGTGTGTGTGTCGAAATGTGTAGAGTGAGTTAGTTATTCTAATGTCAACACAAACCTTAATGAAATGGTTTGCATTCAAAGTTTGAAGCAAGTAAAACTAATCTATTTCATAATACAATCAAACTTTTCAAATACGTATCATTGTTCTCTAATTCTAGGGATTTATTAAACCGTTTGGCCCTCAGATTTCTATGAGCACAAAGGTTATTAAAATGACTACCTAGAAAATGAGATTTTATGCTTAATATGCAAGCTAAGATGATTTCTATGTGCAAATGTGTGGTGGAAGGATTAATGGTATGCTCTTAAATGAAACAAGATGATGGAATTGATGATGAATGCAACGATAAACGAAGGATGATGTTGGTGATGGATGAATAAGTGGAGATGAGTGAGATGATATGCAACTATAATGAGCTATCTATGATTATGCATATGCTCAAATGCAAACATAAAACAAACTAACCTAAAATGTAACTATGATGCAATGGAGATGATAAAATGTAACTATGAAGCAACTAATTAATCTAAGATGAGAATGCAAAGTAACATATGATTTGCAAGCTAAGTATAAGACTCCATGAAAGCTCCAAGCTCCTATGAAAAACTTGCATGGTAACAATACTCAAAGTGTGGATGGAAAATGGCATTATAACACTATTCCAATTTGTATTTCAAAATAGCATTATAACATTACTCAAAAGGTGGATGATAATGCAAAGGATGAGGAGTGTATTTATAGAGTTTTGCAAGCATTTTGTGAGATGGCACCTATCAACGGTTCATATTCAAAGGAGACAAGATAGACGGTGGAGATGAAAGGAATCAGGATGTTGTCCCCTTGACCAAGGACAACATGCCATGTGTGTGAAGAGAATCCCCTTGACCAATTGGAAGCATGCCAAATGTATGAGATTCCAAGTGTGTGAAACAAAGACCCATGTACTCCAAATTTGTTGGAAGTGTGGGGGAATAAAGCCATGTGCTTTTTCTTATTGGTGGAAGTGTGTGAGGATAATTCTAATTAATAATTAGGCTTATTTATTTTAATGTGACCCTTATGAGGTGGCACATAAAAAAAGTTGTAGAAATGTGGTCTAATTCTTAATCAGGATTAGGGAAGATTAATTAAATAAACACGTTTAGGGTTTTTTGTTTATTTAATTTAGAAGAAATGTCCCCTTGACCAGGGACAACATGCTATGTGTGTGAAGAGAATCCCCTTGACCAATTGGAAGCATGCCAAATGTATGAGATTCCAAGTGTGTGAAACAAAGACCCATGTGCTCCAAATTTGTTGGAAGTGTGGGGGAATAAAGCCATGTGCTTTTTGTTATTGGTGGAAGTGTGTGAGGATAATTCTAATTAATAATTAGGCTTATTTATTTTCATGTGACCTTTATGAGGTGGCACATAAAAAAAGTTGTAGAAATGTGCTCTAATTCTTAATCAGGATTAGGGAAGATTAATTAAATAAACACGTTTAGGGTTTTTTGTTTATTTAATTTAGAAGAAATGTCCCCTTGACCAAGGACAACATGTTATGTGTGTGGAGAGAATCCCCTTGACCAATTGGAAGCATGCAAAATGTATGAGATTCCAAGTGTGTGAAACAAAGACCCATGTGCTCCAAATTTGTTGGAAGTGTGGGGGAATAAATCCGTGTGCTTTTTCTTATTGGTGGAAGTGTGTGAGGATAATTCTAATTAATAATTAGGCTTGTTTATTTTCATGTGACCTTTATGAGGTGGCACATAAAAAAGTTGTAGAAATGTGCTCTAATTCTTAATCAGGATTAGGGAAGATTAATTAAATAAACATGTTTAGGGTTTTTTGTTTATTTAATTTAGAAGAATGTGAATTAGGAGAATTAAAAGGAAAGTGAACAATATAAATAAAGTAAGACCTTATTTATATGTAGTCGAAGCATTAATCAAATAGGTTGTATTTAATTAATTGAATGTGATGACCATTTTCAGGTGTATACATTTTGCCCCTCTTTGAAGTGATGTGTTTACACTTTACTTCAAAGAAGATTTTGATGTTGATGTTCAGATGATGCAAGATTTCGATGCCCCATATTTTGAATTTCAAGTATTAATGGATATTATGCCCCCTCGAGAGATAAATCGGTGAATACAAGGATGAGAAAATGAAGTGTTGAGTGATGTGATAAGTGTTGTGATGATGCAATAATGATCCAATGTCGATTCGGTGAAGGTTTGATGTCAGAGACGATTTATCTCTCAAATTTTCATTGCAAGCTCTTTCTTTGAATAGTGTTGATTAATTACCCCTCCTTTGTGGTAAAAATGGGAAATAAATCCCACCATAATTCCCTCAATTTTACCCCAAAAAGGTGAAAATGGGTAAAATGGGATTCATTTGCACATTTTGAGTTTGGAGAAGTTGAAGATTGGAGAGCTTAGAGGAAGATGGTGATCCCATACCAAAAGCATTGTTTTGAGTATCTTCGCCAACCTGATCAGCATGTTGCCTCTGGACCTAAGGTACGCTTTATGAGAAACCTCTTTGTTATTCATTTTCTTACCTTTTAGAAGAATTTGGAACGTCATAGATAGATGTTGTAGCTTATGGGATGTTGTTGATGCACTTTCGGGGGATGTTTTTGTCGTTTTTGAGTGTTTTTTAGCATGTTTAAGATTTTTGGCACCTTTGGGGTCCCGAATGGCACCTCTTGTAAGCTTGAAATTCAGGCTTTCATGTGTTTTAAGAGTTTTGGCACCTTTGGGGTCCCAAATGGCACCTCTTGCAAGGTTAAAATTGATGTTTTTGAGCCTTTTTATATTTTTGGCGCCTTTGGGGTCCCAAGTGGCGCCTCTTGTAAGCTTGAAATGGGTGTTTTTGAGCCTTGTGAGAGTTTTGGCGCCTTTGGGGTCCCAAGTGGCGCCTCTTGTAATCCTTGAAAACCTTGTTTTGAGTTGTATACTATGTTTTGGCACCTTTGGGGTCCCAAATGGCGCCTCTTGTTGCCTTGGAAAGTTGTCATTTTTGGTGATTTGAAGTGGTTTAGCTTGTCGTTTGACCCGTTTTGTGGGGTGTGATTGCGGAAAGCCTTCGAGGTGATGTTCGCAAGATGTTCTTGAAGCCTAGGAGTCGTCGGTTTGTCATGTTTTGGATTGATTTTAGTCAGATTGTGGTATGTGCAGTGTTTGATTGATGTTTTGCGTGATGATTTGATCTCATGATAAGCAAGAATCAAATGATAGAACCAGTGTTGTATCGTCCTCATGATAGGTGAGGAACGATAATAGGATTGATAGCGTATCGTCCTCATGATAGGCAAGCAATGATGGGTTGATTGATAGCAGATCGTCCTCATGATAGGCAAGGAACGATGATAGGATTGATAGCATATCGTCCTCATGATAGGCAAGGATAGATGGGTAGGATTGATAGCAGATTGTCCTCATGATAGGCGAGGAACGATGGGTAAGATTGATAGCATATCGTCCTCATGATAGGCGAGGAACGATGGGTAGGATTGATAGCAGATTGTCCTCATGATAGGCAAGGAACGATGGGTAAGATTGATAGCATATCATCCTCATGATAGGCGAGGAACGATGATAGGATTGATAGCAGATTGTCCTCATGATAGGTGAGGAACGATGGGTAGGATTGATAGCAGATCATCCTCATAATAGGCGAGGAACGATGGGTAGGATTGATCAAGATGTTGGTTGTTCTGATTGAGTGGATTTGAATGACTGCACATTAGTTTGATTGACTGATGATTTTGAGTGAACATGACATTAATTGACTGATTTGTATTCATGATTAGGGAGATGGAGATGTACTCCAGTCTCGAGAGCGATTCCCGAAGACCTGGAACATGGTCCGCCGATTGTCATCGGCCAACTTAGAGATTATCTAACGTTGTGGGTTGACTTCCTTGTTAGACATTCCACAATATAGAATCAGCAGAGGTTTATTGACAGCTTTGGTAGAGAGATGGCACAGTGATCATAACACATTTCATTTACCGACTAGAGAGATGACTGTGACTCCTGAGGATGTCTATCGTATTCTACGAATCTCAATAATGGGAGAGATAATAGTGTACGATAAGAGAGAGCAGGGTGGGATAGTTGCATTGTGGAGATTATGTTGAGATGAGTATGTTATGGGCCGATGGATCCCTTGGACAGAGATGATCAGCAGATATACTCCTTTGCCATGTGTTCTTTCCGGATTCATTGGTGGATTCCTTTGTCCTGATCATAGGTCAAAGGGATTTTCAGCAGGTTGGGGTCGTGTGCTATTGAGGATGACACTTGATGGTACAAGGTATGCTTGGGGTTCTTGTATGTTAGCCCACTTATATCAAGATTTGCACGAGGTTGTCTATTACGGGGCGACAAGTTTGTCATGTGGTGTCACATTACTGCAGACTTGGGGATGGGAGCATATAGCCATCACTCGGCCCATGGGAGAGAGACATCGACCTCCTGGGAGATCCTATGTTTTTAGTTATAGTGGTCCACATGTCCAGCATAAGCTAGGAAAGATTGCTTATTGGAGGCGTGTTTTGGATGATTTGGAGACTGTCACATGGCGGCTGTACTTAGATTGTGAGCAGTGGCCAAAGGATCAGTTGGAGATGCCATATATGTTATTATCCCGCTATCTGATTAGGCGGATAGCTGTTGTTCTTGAGCGCTACTTGTATTTGCGAGTATGTCGACAGTTTGGACGGGTTCAGGGGATGCCCCTGGGAGTTGCCCATTATGCATGTCGACGACAGGATGTTTTAGAGTGGGGCCCATGTGTATCATATGAGACAGCATGTATAGAGTATTATACCTTGACCCCTGGTTTATGGGATTATGTTCTGTATATTACAGATGTCGGGATGACCGAGGATTATTCAGAGTTCTTCCACACACATCCCTTTCCTAGGTTTACTCATCCAGAGGAGCCAGTACCGCTAGTTGATGGAGACGGAGGAGAGGACGAGGGTGGTGAGGATGGTGTTTGCAGAGGTGATGAGGGTCGTGTAGAGGGTGCTTGTAGAGGTGATGATGTTGGGGAGAGTGATGGTGGTGCAGTGGGTGATGATGTTGGGGCAGATGACAGTCATCTGTTGGATTTTGCAATTCTGAGGCACAAGAGGAGCGTCATCGTAGCTCAGGCGGTACTTCTGAGGATTCGGATTGGGATACCCTTACATCACAGTGAGATAGCGTAGGCTCGAGCACAAATTGTGTCCCTTCAGGATGAGTTAGGACAGTGTCGGGCACAGATTGATATTTTAAGGACTGATAGAGGGACAAATAGGCAGCAGATACAGCAGTTGCAGGCACAAATGATCATACTTACGTTAGAGAGGGATGCCTTCAGACACCAGACAAAGTAGGCTAAGGCCATTGCTGAGAGGATACAGCAGACGGCACCATCTGTAGGTACAGCGGATTTCTTCAGAGAGATCCGACACATTTCTCAGGAGTTGCAGTTTTACAGAGGTAAATATCATGAGTTGGTTCCTCCTGAGCGATGAGAGAGTTTTGTACAGTCTCATTCTCTCAGATCTCATTCTCAGACTGCTAGCATGGGTGTCACGTAGCCATTTCCTGGAGATAGGAGAGATCCAGGTGCAGGTTTGTCAGGTAGAGGGGGTACCAATTCCATGAGAGCAGGAGCATTTGGTGGAAGTTCGACATAGCACTTTGTGATGTTCCTTGGACATTGTGTATACACCTTTTTGTGATATTGAGGACGTGATTCCCATGATACAGTGCCTTTTTGGATTTTGATGTATCTCATCCTACTTTTTGGATATCCTTGTACACGTGGACATTTATGACATTTTTTATGATATATGATATGCAACGGTGATTATGATCTAAATGTTGACATGCACTTGATTTCCCTATTATGATATGCAATGTTGTGACTTTATTTAATTTCTAGATGATGATAATGATTATGCAATGTGATGAATGAATTATGATTATGCAATGTGATGTGATTTATTATGATGATGCAATGTGATGTAATGATTATGAGTGCAAATGTTCAATGCCTTAAGCTTGAATAAGTGAGTCTGTCCAACTTCCAAAAGTTGTGGGAAGATTATAGTAGATTGATCTTTTAAGCTTCATAACTCTAACATATTTCCCAACTTTCTTGGAAATCTGAAGAGACTCACTTATTTAAGCGTAGTGGATGACATGATGTTGAAAATGATATGCAATGTATGTCCTTTCTTTTGTATTTTCTGATGCAAATATCATGATGGAATGTATGGATGTAGATGAAATGAGAATGTTTTCCAAGATATGCAAATGATGATGCAACTGATGTGCCACTAAATGAGAATGATGTGTTTTTGATTAATGTCCAATGTACTCAATCCATTAATAATAGAGATGACACCATTGTGGAATTGTTTCAGCATTGAAAAACCCCATAAATACACATGTAATACTAACATGAATGCAGTTTAACTTAACAATGCAAATCTCGTTTTCAAAAGTTGTCATTTATATTAACCAATTTGTTGCATTTTTTATCATCATTGGGCCTTTAGAATGTTGAAAGTGAGTACAAGCATCGATGGCACATTTTAGACCAAGATGACCTGAGTACTACTTCCATGATGTTTTAAAATTGCAAGTTAACACAAGCATCTAAGTATAATTAAACTGAGATGACTTGAGCGTCGCTTGCGTAAACAGTCAAGAGTTAATCTTTTTCCTATGTAAATTTGGAATGTCATCAGTGATACTTTGTAGCGCACGTCTCGCGACAACTTGCATAGTAATAATGATAAACTCACAGACAGCAGACAAAGAAAAATCATACTCCTTCCTTGCTCCTCTAGTTCGATACATCATCGAGGACTTGAGAGATATGATATCAAAAATCAAAGTAGAACAAATTGAACTTTCATGTTTAACATGATAAACCCTTGATTCAGAAAGATCATCATCCATTTGAAGTTTGTGTTTGTAACTTTAGTTTGACGACTGTTTGCCTGTTGGTTCAAGCTCGAAGTTTATTTTCCCCTAGGGAGTGCAGGATTTTTCCCCCAGTGCAGGGTGTGACACGACCATGATGACCAAGGCCTAACCTAAAGACCTATCCTAGGGGCCTCAGTGGCTGATCAATAGATTAGCCTTGCCTACGTTATACACGTAGAGACCACGTAGTTCGACTGACGACATGACCAAGATGAAAATATGAACATAGAAGACACCGAAAAGACTGACTCAAATGTCTCGGGGGATAATCAAAGATCACCCTTGCCTACGTTCAAAGCTCAGAGACGACGTAGTTCGAAGGAAGACTATGTTTTTGACTTCTTGACTTTTTGACCTATTTTTGGATTTTGATCTATTTTGAATGTTTTTGGGATTTTCAATTTTATGACCTTGAGAATGTACAAGAATCCAATCTAATGTAGAACATGCCCCCAGTGTGATATGATAAGAAAAAATAATTTTTAGAATGGGTCGAGTAATGCTAGGGGAGTACCTTGATACAAACACTAGATCAAGCTATGATGTGAACATGGAAGCATGATAGGTGCAGAGATGGAAGCATGATGGATAAATGATGCAGAGCAAGTCACGTAGCCCAAGATAGATGAAGAGTGCTTATTTTATGCAAGGCACCTGTTTTCCAGGTTTTCACCAAGGTACTTTCCCAAAGCACCACTGAAGTGGTTTTCGCTAGAGGATGATTCTTTCTTTTTCTTTTTTTCTCTTTTTTGGATTTTTGCATTTTTTTGATTTTTCTTTTATATTTCTTCAAGACATTTTCTGATGTTTTTGGTATTATTTTAGGATCTTGACCAGTGCACTATATGAGCTAGGTGTAAAACCTTTTGAGATGCAAGCTGTTGAGGGGTTCATCAAACAAATCCCCTTCTGGTGTGGACAACTAATATGCTCCTGATCCGAAGACTGATACTATAACAAAGGGACCCAGCCAGTTAGGTTCAAATTTCCCCTTCTTCTCTCAATCTTGTTGATTGTAGCTCCTAGATATCCTTTGTTGATAAGCTTTTAGATGATCAACTGCATGTTGTCGACGTTCATCCAACAGTTATAATTCTTGTAGCCTAGATACTCTATAATCCTTGTATGAAATCATACCTTTAAGTGATACACACAGGGATGGTATCTCAACCTCAATAGGTAGAATAGCTTTTCATCCATAGACAAGAGAATAGGGTGTTGCTCCTGTTAGGGTACGGATACTAGTTTTGTAAGCCCACAATGTCGGGTTTAGTTGAACATGCCAATCACGTCCAACTTCATTAATAGTTTTCTTCAAAATATTTAGAATAGTCTTGTTTGAGGTGTTTGCTTGGCCATTCCCTTGGGGATAGTAAGGTGTAGAAAATCGATGTTGGATATGGAATCTTTCACAGAGCTCTTAAACATCTTGATTCTTAAAGGGCCGATCATTGTCTGTAATGATAGATTGAGGAACACCATACCGACATATGAGATAATTCAGGATGAATGATGAGATTTATTTTTTGGTGATGGTGATTAGAGGAACAACTTCAATCCACTTGGTGAAGTATTATGCGGCTATGATTATAAACTTATGTCCATTGGAGGAAGAGGGGTGAATCTTACCTACAAGGTCCAATCCCCACTGACAAAAAGGCCATGTAGTTGTGAAAGGATGCAACTCTTGTGCAGGTGCATGTATCAAGTTTCCATCAATCTAACATTTGGAACACCTTTTGACATATTGAAATGACTCTTTCTCCATATTCGGCCAGTAATATCCCAATCGTAACAATTTCTTAGCTAAGGTTAAGCCACTTGAATATGTTCCACAGATACCTTCATGAACCTCTTGTAAAGCGGTTTCAACTTCATTACGTTCTAGACACCAAAGAAGAGTACCATCCAAACCTCGTCTATAAATTACATCAGCTATTAGGGTGTGGCAAGCCACTTGTCGAATGAAGTTTCATTTTTGGTTTCGAGATAAGTTAATTGGAAGGGTATTGTCTTTCAAGTAGGTATGGATCTCTCCATAGAGGGAAATTTGAGGGTCGACAATATGGCATATCACTTGGGATTTTGGATCTTCATAGGCTAGGTTGGACACTTTTTCTACCATGAATTCATAACATCCTCATTGTTTAGGTATCTGCAAGAGAGAAGCAATGGTGGCCATTGCATCTACAACTTTGTTTTCTATTCTGGGAACTTGTGCAAACTTGATCTCAACAAAGTACTTTTTGAAATCATCCACCATCCTCTTGTAGGGCAGCAACTTGTCATCCTTTGTTTGATAATCATCATTGACTTGGTTGATGACCAGTTGTGAGTCACCATAGACTAGCAATTCTGTGATTTTCCATTCAACAGCTATCTTGATTCCAATGATCAATGCTTCATATTCAGCTGTGTTGTTGGTGCAAGGGAACATTAATCTGCAAGATTTAGGAATTGTGTATCCTTGCGGCGAGACAAACAAGATTCCTGCGCCTGATCCATGTTGTGTATAAGATCCTTCAAAGTATAGCAGCCACTATTGTGTAGATATGGTTAGGATATCATTATCATGGAATTCAATGTTCATTGGATTATTATCTGGAAATGGTGCTTCATCTAGTTGATCTGCTATGGCTTGACCTTTGATTGCTTTCCTGTCCACATACTTGATATCGAACTCACTCAATATCATGACCCATTTGGCTAACCTCCCTGTCAAAGCAACTTTGCTGAGTAAGTACTTTAATGGGTCAATTTTGGCAATGATTTTAATGGTGTGAGTCAACATGTAATGCCTCAATTGTTGTGTAGCAAATACAACCGCTAAGCAGGCTTTCTCAATAAAGGAGTAATTGATCTCATAACCATTTAGGGTCCTGCTGATATAATAGATCGCTCTTTCCTTCCCTGTAGAATCTTCCTGTGCTAATAAGGCTCCCAAAGATATCTCAGTTGTTGCAATGTATAATAATAGTGGTTTTCCCCTGACTGGTGGTATCAACATAGGTGGTGTCATCAGGTACTGCTTTAGTTGACTGAAGGCAACTTCACATTTGTCATCCCACTTGAAAGAGACATTCTTGTGTAATAAGTGGTTGAAAGGATGAGTTTTATCAGCTAGTTGTGCAATGAATCTTTTGATAGATTGGAACCTTCCTTGTAATGATCTAAGTTGGCTGATGTTTTTAGGAGGAGGCATTTCCATAATGGATTTGACCTTTGCGGGATCCACCTCGATGCCTTTAGCTGAGACAATGTATCCTAAAATTTTAGTTGATGTTACACCGAACACACATTTCTTGGGATTTAACCTTACCTTGAATTTCTCCAATCTTGTGAAGATTTTTTCTAGAATCTCTAAGTGTCCTCTAGTGTAGGATTTTTCCAACAAATCATCCACATAGTCTTCCATAAAAGTATGCATCATGTCATGGAAGATGGTAGTCATAGCCCTCTGATATGTAGATCCAGCATTTTTCAACCCAAAAGGCATCACATTCCAACAAAAAGTGCCCCAAGGACATGTGAAGGCCGTTTTATCTTGATCTTCAGGTGTTATCTTTATTTGGTTGTATCCTAAAAATCCATCCATAAGTGATAACATTCCATGCCCAACAGTCAAGTCTACAATCATATCAATGTTTGGTAGAGGAAAATCATCTTTCGGATAGGCTTTGTTAAGATCTCTGAAGTCCGTGCATATCCTAATGCTCTTATCTGGTTTGGATACTGGAACAATGTTTGATATCCACTCGACATAGTCAATAGATCTTATGAATCCTGCATCTAATAGCTTTTTCAACTCAACTTTCACCAGAAGGGCGATGTGGGGATGCAACTTTCTCATTTTTTGCTTTACCGGTTTCATGTCAGGTGGTAATGATAAATGATGCATAATGAGTTCTAGATCTATGCCTGGCATATCAGCATATGACCAAGCAAAGTTGATTTTCCTCTCAAATAATTTGGTGAAAAGAGGTTTTTCCTCTTCTGTCATGGATTCTGCTAAACGCAGGGTCTTCACTACCTCAGTTGTACCAACATTGATGGATTGTGTAGGTTCTATTAGCACTGAAGATCTCTCTTGATAGTGTTCTGGGAGAGTGTCAAACCTTCCATCTCTTGGTGCCTCAAGGAGGTTTTCACCTTGAGATACGCTCTTTGTTTTTTACTTTTTCCTGATTTAATAGTGCCATTGGATGGTTTTCACTATTAAATCCATTTCTTATATTTTTCATTTTGTAGCTAAAAGGTTTAACACTCCCTTCGTCAGGAGCTTCATTCTGAGATTTAATGGTAGAATATGTGTCAAGATCATCCGAACATAGGAAGTTCACAAGTGCATCATCGTTTGAAAAGGTGGGTATGTCAAGCGACTCATTTTGATCCCAATCAATTAGTTTAGGATGCATTAAGGACAAGGAATCATTAGATTGGTCAAGGTCATAAGGTGTAAGCATTAGGATAGCCATGTTGTCAAATTGTCCAATGAGGTCTAAGATGTTACTTTCTTTCGACGTGTCTATCTCGCTCAAAGAATGATCATCTTCACTTGAGTCAATGATATATTGTGATACAAATTTGAGTGGTCTAGAACCAGAACTTTGTCCTTTCATACATATTGGTGTATACTCTTGGATTACATCGATCTCTTTGTCATGGAAAGATTCCTCAGAGAGAGAGTCACATTCATATTCATTAGAATATGTTTCATGATCCTCACTAGCCTGTAGTTGTAAGATTCTTTCGACAGCTCTTTGAGTAGCTTCCTCTTTTAAGTCTTCACTGTAGCCTAGCCCTGTTTTGTCTTTGGGGTTCATTGTAACAAGCTGTAGTGGTTTGTTGATGCCTTCTTTCCTTTTACCCAAAGGACCATTTCCCTCATATCCCATTTTTGTCAAGATTTTCTGACCTTTGTCATACTTATCTATGCATATATTGGACATTGATGCCTGTGAAGGTTCTTCATCTTTGTATAACCAGTTTAGGACATCCCTATCTTCTAATTCCTCCACTTGAGTGCTTGCTTTTATAAACTTCCCATCAAAGAGCGTGATGGGTTGTAAAGATTGTTGTCTTGAGGTGGATGGTTGTCCATGTGACCTAGGAGAAGATGAAAGTTGTGATAAGTATGAAGATTGCTCAAATGAGTATTCCCCCATGCCCTTGTCTTTTATTTGGATCTTTTCCAACTATTTTGATAAGGCATCAAATTGACTTCCATTGTTGCATGAAATAGAGTCAACAACCCCTTTTCCTTTTGATTGATCCCTTTCCTTATACTATCTTGATGAAGAACCCACTGGACTTTCTTTGTTTGATGGATCATAACTGATGACTTCTCTATTATGTGGTACAAAGGTATCTTGACTTGTTCTGAGTGCACTGCAATATTGGGGATTATTAGAATCTGCAGCAATGGTGACCTCTGTCCATTGAAAGGAAATTTCAAGCACTGATGATAGGTTGATGGTACCACTTGCATTTCATGAATCTATGGTCATCCCAAGAGTATGTTATATGTCAATTCCTTGTCTAACACCTGACACACTATGTCCTTGACGATTGGTCCCACTTGAATGGGTAAGATGATTAATCCTTGGGAGGATCTTTCTTCATCATCATATCCTAATGCACGAACAAGCTTGAGAGTGCAATTGTTTAGGCCTACTCCTCCATCTATAAGGACATGTTTGACGCGATGTTTATGGATGAGGACTTTGATGTGAAGAGCAGCGTTATGTGGATGGGTGGTGGATGCATCGTCATGTTCAGAGAATGATAAGCAATGAGGTGCAGTCAAATGTCCCACCATAGCTCGAAATGTACATACTTCCAGATTGTTTGGTACTGTGGTGGCAACTAAAGCTTTCAGAATATCTTAATCTTTTATGGTGATTTTTCTTCTAGGATCAATAGCATTTTCAGAATATCCTAATGCACGAACAAGCTTGAGAGTGCAATTGTTTAGGCCTACTCCTCCATCTATAAGGACATGTTTGACGCGATGTTTATGGATGAGGACTTTGATGTGAAGAGCAGCGTTATGTGGATGGGTGGTGGATGCATCGTCATGTTCAGAGAATGATAAGCAATGAGGTGCAGTCAAATGTCCCACCATAGCTCGAAATGTACATACTTCCAGATTGTTTGGTACTGTGGTGGCAACTAAAGCTTGTTCCAGTATTTCTTTGTGCGCTAGAGAAATCTTGAGAAGTTCCAATATGGATATTTGAGCAGGTATCTTTTGTAACTGATCGACAATGTCATATTGAGTTACAGGAAAAACATTCATTTTGGACGTAGAAGGGGTAGCTCCTTTCAATGTTACCTTGGCTTGTCCTCTTGTGATCGCATTGATAGGTGTATTGTCTTGATCTTTTGTGATTTTGATGACGTTAATTTGATTTTCATTCGTGTCAACGTTAGTGCTCCGATTTCTAGGTTCAAGATCATTGATTTGGTGTGAGGTGGTGTCATCATTGTGCTGGATTTCAGTAGTGGCATCCTTCCCTTGGCTTCTGATTTTAATTTCTTGGATGGAATTCTCAACCATCTCAATACAATGAATGGTAGAATCATAAACATAGTTTATATTCTTGTGTTTGGTATTCGATGTAGAGGACTCTCCCTTTTCATAATTGGGTAAAGGGTTCTTGAACACTCCCTGATCATTGTTTGTTTGGGGTCCTTCAAAGTGTACCCTTTTGTTATCAATGAGATCTTGGATTGCATGTTTTAATTGCCAACAATCTTTCGTCATATGACCCTTGTTTTGATGATAATCACAGTAATGGGCATCATTCCACCAAAAGGGTTTGACTTGTGGATCCCAGTTTCGTGCTTCTAGCACTGTGATAAGCTTAGCCTTAGTAAATTCCTTTAAGGCAGAATCTAAGGATTGTCCCAATGGTGTAAATTTTCGTCGATTGGAAGGTTTTGGAAATAGTGTTGCTTTAGTCCCCAAATTAGTCTGATTGTTGTTTTGGCTAACATTTGGAGTGTTGGGAGGATTGTTGGCCTGATTAGTCTTGGTGGCAATTGCAGTAAGGTTGAATATTGGTTTGGTATTTTGATTTTCAGTGATGACCTCATTGGTACCCACGTTCTTGTTTCGTTGCCAAAATTTAGGTTTGTCCCCGCCGTTGTAGTTGTTAGAGGAAGTGGATGAGTTTTTTTCATTGTATATCTTAATGACCCCTCTTTTGACTAAGGCTTCTTCGATCTTAATTTCGTTTTCAATCAATTTTTCGAAGGTAGGGGGACATTGTAATTCCAACCTATAACTCATCTCATCGTTTAGGTTGTCAATGAAAATATCTATCTTTTCCTTTTCGGGCACGAGACGAGAATACCTTGCGAACAATCTCCTTCATTTTTGCAAGAAAATGAGGAAGGACTCACCCTTTTTCTGTTTCAAGTTGCAAAGGTTTTTCATGGTGATATCGTGTTGGATGTTGTAAGAGTATTGAGTGAGAAATCTATTGACCAACTCATCAAATGTGTTGATGGGGGGTGTAATCTTTGAAAACCATTCAAGGCATGTCCCTCCTAGACTTCGTGGAAATAGTCTCATCAAGTAAGTTTCCTCATGCGCAAATTCTAGACTCATGGTTCGGAATTCCCTTACATGATCTAATGCATCAGTTGTACCATTGGATTTATAATACTTTGGAAATTCACTACGTTTAGGGAAAGGAATCATGTTGATGAATGGATTAAAGGGATAAGGATAAATGTCCTCAATCAAGTATCGTTTTGAAGTTCCCCTTTGCATATATAGAACTTGTTGTTGAAGGTTCTTCATTTGGTGAGTTAAAGCAACCATTTGTTTTGTTTCCTTTTCAGGCTTTTGGGGAGGTGCTTTTAAGATGTTGATGTCAAAATTAGGGGGAAGTTTGACTCCTTGATTGGCTAACATTAATAGGTATTTTTCCCCATCTCTTTCAAAAATGTTTTCTAGAAACTTATGGAAGTTGGGATCTTGTTGCGCTTCTCAGATATCCTCATCGTTTATTTCTTCCCCTTGAGTGTTGTTGAGTCCAGGAATAGGGATTTCTTCTGCATCATCCATGTTGCTAGGGATCTCACTATTTTGAGGTTCAATGTTGGGAATTTCAATGTTGGGAATTTCGATATCGAAAGTTTCACTACTCAGACTTCCTATGTTTTCCGTTTCAAAGTGGGGTGTTCCAAGTTCCTTGTCTTTGAGTCTCCTCTTTTGTGATCTTTTTTGGACGGGCATACAAATATTATGATTTGGACTAAGCTTTGATCTAAGTTTGAAATAGTGCCAAGGATTACAACTAGGTCAAATAGAATGACAAATTCTATTGATTAGACTAAGTTTGATTTGATTGCGTGACGTTGTTTCGTTTGATAGAAGGATGACAAATCCCAAAGATGAAACTAGGTTGTACAAACAAAGATATGATGGATATTGATTGATTTATGCACCTTGAAATGTTTAGATCTAGGTTTAGTTTAAAAATTTCCACTTGTATAGGTCCATTTCGACAATGTTTAGACTTCTCAGGTATCTAAGGAACGATCTTGGACTTGGAGTTTAGATTCCCTTTGTGTAATTAAGGTACTCAAAACGTTGGAAAAGTCTTGGATTTTGACAATAGTACATCATGTATAACTCTAGATTGTCCTTGCAAGCTCTCTTGTAAAAGTCGAAGGTTAGTCTTTCTCTAAAGTCATAGAGCATAGACAAACGTTTTTGGTGTTGTTTGAAACTAAGAGGCTTGAGCTTGGGTTTTCTAACATTGACCTTTCATGAAATCATCATGTAAACCACATATTTTGACTCTGTTTTGCCTAAGGAATGGTTGAACACTGTTGGAAGGACTGATTTTCTGAAAATGGATGGACCTAAGTTACTGACTTGTCTACCTCAATGAATGTAGTTCTGAATCAAGGCTTTCACTTACAAAATGTAACGTTTTTTATGGTGTTTGGTTTGAGTTTTGTTTTGAAGACACATCAAGCAGAATATACACTCCTAAGGTTGTGTAAGACTATATTATTTTAGATTCCATGCGAGTTTTACCCCAACCGCACTATCTTTAGCGGATGAATTCAAAAGCTTGGCTACACGGGCTCCCCCTTACAGTGCACTCTCTTCTAAGGCCAACCAAGCTTCCAGTCCCCATGAAACTCCCATGGAAAACTGATCACCTCTACTAAAAGCTACGAGAATGTGGATGCCTTCGCAACGACCGTTGCTGCACCAAAGAATAGATAAAGGATTTTGGAAAATCTACAACAAGGGTTTTAATGCGGGCATTCCGTTCGTGGGGGATAATCCATATGGCGAGAGTCCCTTTCGATCCATCTCCTCGGAATTATCTTCATGATACTTGAACTTTCCTCAAGTATCCACATTTATATCCCAGTTGGAATTCGCTTGGCTTTAGCATGTTACTGGTTAGGTCGTTCCCTTGGGTGATTACTTTTTCCCACAAGGCAGGCCCTCTAGGATAAACAAAAGCAAGTGAGTATACCCATAGTTCGATCGATCTTTATTTTGCATGAATAAAGAGAGAACTCATGCCATATACCCCACTTACACTCACACATAAACAAGAATGGGTCTAGGTTTTTGGATCACCCAATTAAGGGGAGAGCATATGCCTACCATCCATCACATACAAAAGACATGGTGTTCATTAATCCGTTAATTAAGCTATGTTTCTAACTTAACCAAAAGGAAACATGATTTTCATTATCCCTTTACTTAAGCTACGTTCCTAACTTAACCAAAATGGAAACAAGTACATAACATCCAGCCCCTGCAATACGTTAGTAGTTTATGTTTTGAGTCTTTGACAGTGAATCTGAGAAAACCTGCAAATGCACAACACCAAATGTGAGTTTCTTATTTTGGTGACAAATTGCAAGAGGCGCCAAAACTCTAAAAATAGCCTAGAAATGGCTCAAAACAATTCAGAATTGCCTCCAAACCGGTGCAAAACGTTCCCAAGTCATAAACCTTGCACCTACAATCATGAAACCATCAAAAAAGTTAGCAATAAGTGAGGAAAAGGCCCCACGGTGGGCGCCATTTTGTGCATGTGTCGAAATGTGTAGAGTGAGTTAGTTATTCTAATGTCAACAAAAACCTTAATGAAACAGTTTACATTCAAAGTTTGAAGCAAGTAAAACTAATCTATTTCGTAATACAATCAAACTTTTCAAATACGTATCATTGTTCTCTAATTCTGTGGATTTTTTAAATCGTTTGGCCCTCATATTTCTATGAGCACAAAGGTTGTTAAAATGACTACCTAGAAAATGAGATTTTATGCTTAATATGCAAGCTAAGATGATTTCTATGTGCAAATGTGTGGTGGAAGGATTAATGGTATGCTCTTAAATGAAACAAGATGATGGAATTGATGATGAATGCAACGATAAATGAAGGATGATGTTGGTGATGGATGAACAAGTGGAGATGAGTGAGATGATATGCAACTATAATGAGCTATCTATGATTATGCATATGCTCAAATGCAAACATAAAACAAACTAACCTAAAATGTAACTATGATGCAATGGAGATGATAAAATGTAACTATGAAGCAACTAATTAATCTAAGATGAGAATGCAAAGTAACATATGATATGCAAGCTAAGTATAAGACTCCATGAAAGCTCCAAGCTCCTACGAAAAACTTGCATGGTAACAATACTCAAAGTGTGGATGGAAAATGGCATTATAACACTATTCCAATTTGTATTTCAAAATAGCATTATAACATTACTCAAAAGGTGGATGATAATGCAAAGGATGAGGGGTGTATTTATAGAGTTTTGCAAGCATTTTGTGAGGTGGCACCTATCAACGGTTCAGATTCAAAGGAGACAAGATAGACGGTGGAGATGAAAGGAATCAGGATATTGTCCCCTTGACCAAGGACAACATGCCATGTGTGTGAAGAGAATCCACTTGACCAATTGGAAGCATGCCAAATGTATGAGATTCCAAGTGTGAAGCAAAGACCCATGTGCTCCAAATTTGTTGGAAGTGTGGGGGAATAAAGCCATGTGCTTTTTGTTATTGGTGGAAGTGTGTGAGGATAATTCTAATTAATAATTAGGCTTATTTATTTTAATGTGACCTTTATGAGGTGGCACATAAAAAAAGCTGTAGAAATGTGGTCTAATTCTTAATCAGGATTAGGGAAGATTAATTAAATAAACACGTTTAGGGTTTTTTGTTTATTTAATTTAGAAGAAATGTCCCCTTGACCAAGGACAACATGCTATGTGTGTGAAGAGAATCCCCTTGACCAATTGGAAGCATTCCAAATGTATGAGATTCCAAGTGTGTGAAACAAAGACCCATGTGCTCCAAATTTGTTGGAAGTGTGGGGGAATAAAGCCATGTGCTTTTTGTTATTGGTGGAAGTGTGTGAGGATAATTCTAATTAATAATTAGGCTTATTTATTTTCATGTGACCTTTATGAGGTGGCACATAAAAAAAGTTGTAGAAATGTGCTCTAATTCTTAATCGGGATTAGGGAAGATTAATTAAATAAACACGTTTAGGGTTTTTTGTTTATTTAATTTAGAAGAAATGTCCCCTTGACCAAGGACAACATGCTATGTGTGTGAAGAGAATCCCCTTGACCAATTGGAAGCATGAAAAATGTATGAGATTCCAAGTGTGTGAAACAAAGACCCATGTGCTCCAAATTTGTTGGAAGTGTGGGGGAATAAAGCCAGCCCTTTTTCTTATTGGTGGAAGTGTGTGAGGATAATTCTAATTAATAATTAGGCTTATTTATTTTAATGTGACCTTTATGAGGTGGCACATAAAAAAGTTGTAGAAATGTGCTCTAATTCTTAATCAGGATTAGGGAAGATTAATTAAATAAACACGTTTAGGGTTTTTTGTTTATTTAATTTAGAAGAATGTGAATTAGGAGAATTAAAAGGAAAGTGAACAATATAAATAAAGTAAGACCTTATTTATATGTAGTCGAAGCATTAATCAAATAGGTTGTATTTAATTAATTGAATGTGATGACCATTTTCAGGTGTATACAATGGCAATGGTCATAATAATGACAATGGTAACAATGGCAATGACAATGGAAATGGAAAAAATCTATTCAGAAATAGCTATAATGCAAGAAATGTAAGACGTCCAACCCCATTGCCATGGGGTAATGACATAGGCCCATTGGCCCTACAAGTTCACCATGAACTTCCCAAAGGATTGCGGAAGCATTTCCCGAGATTCTACGGTGATGAGGCCCGACACCCCGACGAGCATATCCCAGTGTTCACAATGGCTTGTTCTGTTTTGTCCATACCCCATGAAGATATCGTTGTTTGAATCTTTGTCAAAACTCTTGAGGAAAATTCTCCGATTGGTTCAACCACTTGCAACCAAGTTTCATCACAAGCTGGGAGGTCATGAGTGAAAAGTTCTTGGCAAGGTTCAAGCCTGCAGAAGATAGCCATCAGATTTTTTCCCGGTTATCAAACTTTAAGATGGATCCCACATAACCGATGAGAGAGTTTGTATCAAGGTTTGACCACCTCGTTACATGTCTCTCTCACACACTCAATCCATCAAACGAGATTTTGATGAGCAGCTTCATCAACGCCCTTCCCTCGGAGATAGCCTTTTTCATAAAAGGAAGCCATGAAGCAGACTTGCTAGTCGCACAAGAAAATGCTATTGAGCTCAAGGATCATATGATCACCACGGGAAAGATGAAGGATGACGCTATCAGATCACTATCCAAGCATCAGTCGATCCATTGCTATAGAAGGTAGCAAATGAGGTGACTATCCTCAAGAGACAGTCACCCAATCAAGGGTAGCAAGCACTGCCCACACCACCATTGTATCAACAACAACAACAGTACCAACCTCAACAACAATACTAGCCTCAATAGCCATACCAACCAAAGAGGAATAATTTCCAACCTTTCAATAACTATAAGCCTATATTTTGAGGACCTCTGCCAAGACAGGCAGAGGCTGAAAAGTCTAATGTGTTAGGTTGTTTCCATGATTCAGACGAACACACCGGATCCACATGCCCTGAGAATCAAAGGATGAATCATATCATGGGATATGTCAAAGATCAAGCACCAAGCTCAAGTTTTGTACCTTCAAATGAGAACATTGTCTCACCACAAATGGACAACTTCAATGGTGACTCTACAACGAGATACTTCCATAGCGAACCCAAAAATCAAGAAGAAGAAGAAGACTACCATCAATACTCTCTCGTTGTCAACCATGAGAATATTTCAACACCTATGTTCACACGTTCCCAACACTTCAACGCACAGAAAGAAGAAGAAGAAAGACGGAAGTCAAATGAAAAGGGAAAAGAAGCTTCCACTTCTAATCCCAAGTCTGCACATTAGAATGTCACATCAAATGCTCAAGATCTGCCTTCAGTGAATTTTGACATCATGACATCTATGATGAAGACAAAGGTACAGATCTCACAGCTGGAATATTTCCTGGACCATCCTGATCAATTGGATCGGATTCTCAAGGTAGTATAGAAGCAGGCTATAATCCATCCCACGTTGCTAGAATCTTTTGTAACAGTAGAAGAAAAGCCAAAGCCTTTCTACATATCTCTATATATGGGAGGGTACAAACTCAGCAACTGTATAATAGACTCAAGAGCATCAGATAGATAGCATCATGCCTTTGCAGATCATGAACTCATTGGGACTATCATGCACGGAAACTCACGACAAGTGTTACTCACTTGAGTCAAAACCGGTGCCATTGGTAGGCCAACTAAAGGACACTCAAGTAAGATTGGCATCCTATCCAAAGAAAAATATCATGATGACCATCCTCATAGTTGACATTCCAATCAATTACGGGATTCTACTGAGTAGAACCTTCTGCAAGGATCTCAAAGGCGAGATTCAATTGGATTGGTCGTACACGACAATCTTGTTAAATAAAGGTAGCTTCAAGTTGGAACCAGAGGCTAAGTCTAGATTCACGGTGGTGAAGTCGCAGGACCCCCAAGCACAAGTGCTACATCAAAGTATGGGTCCCGACACATACGCCATGCTATCTGAAGTGATCGAAGAAGAGAATAAGGTTGCATTTTCCACAAGCACATCAAAAGAAAGTTCAAAGATGTGGACAATGCAATTTGACGGAAGTTGCTCAACAGCAGGCTTGGGAGCAGGAGTTGTCATTACCTCTCTTAAAGGAACTTTGTACCCATTTGCTTACCACTTGCAGTTTGATAATACAAACAATACTGCAGAATACGAGGCACTCATACTAGGCCTCAAAAATGCAAGGGATATGGGTATAAAATACCTCCAAGTTGAAGGCGACATAGAACTGATCGTCTAACAGATCGGAGAGTGCTATCAAGTAAGAAAAAATTTCCTTATGTCTTATCAACAAAGGGTGTGGAATGTGATCGACTGGTTCGAGGCATTCAACATCAGATACATTCCGCATGACCACAATAGCAGAGTGGATGCCCTTGCGGTATCGGCTACTCTCTTCATTCCCCATTCTGACTTCTGTCAGAATTCCTTCGCCATTGAGCTCATCTACAGGTCAGTTGTCCCCGACAACTGCAACAACTAGAAAATATTTGATGATGATGATGAAATCAAAGAGTTCCTTTGCATGGGGGACAACCATCAATAACTATTCTTTGAAGGTAGTGCTTCTCCTTTCAAAGAATCTATAGCAGAATATTTTGAAGCAACGGAATCAGGCATCATCCAATTAAGAGGAAACAACATCCCCAAGGGTCTAGTATCCTTGGAAGACATATTTTACAGGAATGACAGGCATGTACAAGATCAAAGAAATTCAACCAAAAATACATCTGTTGATTACTGTCAAGTCAACATCGGTACCAAAGACAAGCCTAAGCTTGTTAACTTGGGAAAATGTTGCACCGTAGAGGAAAGAAACAACTTTATCTCCTTGTTCATACAGTATTGGGATGTCTTTTCCTAGACCTATGAAGATTTGAAAGTCTTCACGCCAAAGGAATTGTCTCATACAATTCCACTCAAGTCAGATATCAAGCCCTTTAAGCAAAAGCAGAGACACTACAACCCGTGTGGAGGTACAAAAGATGGTGGACGCAAAGATCATATTCCCAATCCATCATTCTACCTGGGTTTCTAACATCGTTCTGATATGCAAGAAGAACAAAGAGATCTGGATCTACGTAGACTTCAGAAATCTCAACCAATCGTCACTAAAGGATAATTATCCTTTACCAATCATGGAGCACACATTACAAATGGTAACCGGATCGAAGATGTTGTCATTACTTGACGGATTTTCTGGATACAACCAAATTGCGGTGTCCAAGGAAGATCAGATCAAGACAGCGTTCACCACCCCATGGGGAATGCTCACCTATGAGAGGATGCCCTTCAGCCTCATCAACGTTGGTACCACCTTTCAATGAGCCAGGGATTTGGTGTTTGGGGACCTCAAGGACAAATTGATTGTCGTCTATATTGACAACTTTACCGCTTTCTCAAATAAGTGGCAAGACCATTTTCAACACTTAGTGAAAGTGTTCGAGAGATGTAGGTACCACCATATATCTTTGAATCCCAAGAAATCCATCTTTGCAGTGATAGAAGGCAAGCTACTGGGCCACATCGTCTCCAAAGAGGGAACTCAAATTGATCATGATCGGGTTGATCCAATCAAAACCCTATCTCTTCAAACCAACACAACTCAGGTACATTCCTTCTTTGGCAAGGTGAACTTCATACGAAGATTTGTACTTGACTTCTCAGAGTTGACCATAGATATATCAGTGATGATGAAGAAGACGTTCGCCTTCAAATGGACTGACAAAGGAAAGGAGGTGTTTTTCAAGATAAAAGAAGCCATCAGTAAGGCACCAGTGCTGGTCTGACCTGACTTCAGTAAAGAATTCATTCTTTATTGTTACGCGTCAGAACACACCCTCTATGCCATACTGACGCAGAAGTTAAACGGGGAGACCGAATCTTTGATTTCCTTCATGAGTAGTAGTTTCCAGAACAACAAGTCCTGGTACTCCCAGATCAAAAATAATTCCTATGTAGTTGTGAGGGCAGTCAAGAATTTTAGATTCTACATCCTGAAATCCCACACCACTATATACGTTACAGACCCCGCAGTCAAGAGTTTCCTTACCCAACAAGAAATGGGCACCAAAGGAGGCAACTAGTTTGTAAGGGTCCAGGAATATGACTTGGAGATCAAGCCTACCAAGATCGTCCATAGGAGAGGTCTATGTTAGCTCATAGCAAAAGACGGTGACCTAAAGAACCAAGTTGTTGATGGTATCCCAGGAACAAAAATTGAAGAAGACCTTCCCATGGTCTTACTAGTTGAATTTGTAGAAGAATGGTACACAAAATTTTGGTACTGTTTGACCTATGGGGAATGCCCAACACACTTGGGAAAACAATAGGGAAGAAATATGAAACTACAAGCACAAAGCTATGTTCTTAGAAGTAACATTCTATACAAGCATGGGCTTGATGGAACATTCTTGCTATGCGCCAGAAGGGACCAACAACGACAGTTATTTGAGGCATTTCACAATCAAGCATGCAGTGGTCACTTTTCATCAAGGGTCACTGCATTTAAAATCCTGTGAGCACTGTTTTATTGTCCGACTTTGTTTCACGACGTATATGACTGGGTGCACAGATACCAAATGTGCCAACAATTTGTTGGAAAACTCAAGCTGGCAGCCCTTCCACTAAGGTCGGTGGTAATAGATGCTCCATTTCAGCAATGGGGCATAGACTTCGTAGGGCCCATCAACCCACATTCCAATAAGGGACATGTATATGTCCTTACGACGGTAGACTACTTTACCAAATGGGTTGAGGCAATTCCTATGAAGCAAGCTACTTCTAAAGTCATGTGTGAATTCCTCAAAGAGAACATCATTACGTGCTTCAGAGTACCAAGAAAGATCATGACTGACAATGCTACAAGCTTCTCATCAGAGAAGTTAATAGAATTATGTTTCAACTAAGGCATCACATTGTCCCACTCATCAGATTACTATCCACAAGGCAATGAACAAGCTGATTCTTCTAACAAGAACATAGTCATGATCGTGCGCAAGATGGTTGATTCCAATCAACGGGCTTGGCACAAAAATTTGTACGATGCTCTTTGGGATGATAGGATCACGCCAAAAAGAGCTATCAGTACTTCACCCTTCACCATCCTATATGGCACAGAGGTTGTATTTCCTATCACTCTAGAGTTGTCTGCCTTGCAACTGGAATCCGCAATAGAGGATGAAGAATTCAGAGATCCCATAGAGAAGCGCATCTTGTGCCTAATGAAACTTCAAGAGGAGAGGGTGGAGGTAGTTGATAAAATCACTTAGCACCAAGAGTGAGTGAAGAAGATCTTTGACAAGAAGGCTCGACAACGAGACTTTGAGATCAGAGACAAGGTCCTATTATGAGAAAAGAGACACGAACCAAAGGGAATGCACGAAAAACTTGACTCCCTTTGGCTAGGGCCGTTCCAGATCCATGATATTGTGGGAGAGAATTCCTACATTCTCTCACATTCAGATGAAAGGCTCTTTCCACTACCCTACAATGGGCAGTATTTGAAACATTTTGTCCCTTCGAGGACCGGGTGAGTCCTTTGTAAAATAATTTTCCTTTGCTTTAACGTTATGTTGTTATGTGTTCCCCCGTTTCGTGAAGTATTGTTGTGTTTTAGGTGATTTCTTAAGTAGTCTTGTTTTAGGTGAATAATAGGTGAGCTCCAATAAATAGGTGAACTCCAATTATTAGGTGAATTAGGAAATAATTCCTGACACCATTTCCCAACTGATAAGAGTATTGGTCTACAAAACTAGAGGTTCACGGTTCTCCTATGTCGTAAGTATCTGACACAATCACCAGACGGAGCCTAATGTTGTACCCAAAATAAATTTTTTCTTCAAAGAGACATTTTTCTTAAAATGATCTAAATCATGTAAAAATGTTGTTAAATGTATGTTTTAGGTCAAACAAAACATAAGGTTTTTGTGGGTTTGTGTCAAGGAAGATATTTGCAAAATTTTGAAAATTTGAAAATTAGGGTTTCAAACCCTTGGTTTTAGGAAAACCCCTAAAAATAGGACCTTTCCGAAATTAATTGAAAATGATTTTGATAGGATGAATTGACTTCACGATCACACTGGTCAAGTCAAAATCACCAAAAAATTTGTTTTACTCTGGTGGGTCTATTTTTATTTTTCAGGAAGAAAGTTAGGACCTATGCAGCCATTAATGGCAGAATGACCAGTACCAAGTGTTGAAAGCTAAGCCTCAAAACCTTCAATGAAGAAACCATGGCGGAAATACTCCAAAAAGATGTTGTCTCACGGAGGGGATTTTCAAAATTGAAAAATGCCAAAAATTGACAAACTTTGGAAAAGGCACGCCTTGCTACCAAGGAGGCTATGCAGTTACACATGGGAAAAAGTGCCCCTATTGACCAGGGGCACCCTTGAACTAGATGATCCAAATGTCACTTTTGGATGAACTCGTCTTCAGGTGATCTCTCCAGCATCAACTCAACTTTGCAATGAACCTATCAGCCAACCTGTGAGACACATCAAATGACAGCAACTGTTGATCGTTAGAGCATGCAAAACAGAAGATAAATCAATGCATATCAAGACAAAGGTTCCCTTGTTGGCTAGGGGTGCCCCTGAATTTGAGTCACCTAATGAATTTTTCAACAGCTGCTTTCTATGAGGCATCTTTTAAGCTCTCTCTCAACTTCACAATCAATCCAACTACACGTTCACAGGACCTGCCAAGTAATCAAAGGAAAAGATCAAGCAGAAAACATCAAAGATGAAAGTTGAATGATGAATATGGAGAAATTGGATAAGTATTAAGGAAAAGCACCCCTGCTGAGAAAAGGTGCCCATCTTTTTGGGCAGTCAGATGAAGTTTGCAAGCTCTGCAACCTCCAAGATGACCTTCATTTTGATCAGTCTCAACAATGACACTGTTAGCAAATACATCAAAAAATTAGACATATGACGACAGAGATCAAACTAGGACCGTTCGTGAAGGTTTGCAACATGGAAATAACAAATCAAAAAGCCAAAAGTGCCCCTGTAGGCCAGGGGCGCCCTTGCTTTTGAAGTACCTAAACCAACTTTCACGCTTCACGAAGCCAGTCATCCTTTCCAAAAATGAGATGGTTATCCATCCCACGTTTCAGCAAGATCATCAAACTCATCAGTTAGCAAATAATCTCATATTAGAGCACGGAGGGTCAAAATGGAAGAATTGAAGAACACTCAAGAAAATCCACTAAGTCTGAGGCTAAAAGCGCCCCTACTGGGAAAAGGCGCCCTTGAATTTGAGACATTAGATTTAGTTTTTGAGCTTTACAGCTCCCAGGCACACTTAATCAAAGTTGTTCCATCTCAGCAATGGATCTATCAGCAACAACTCAAGATCAATAGAGCAACTTGGAATGAGGATTCAACAGAGGCACTTCACCATAAAAAAAGGAATGCAAATAACTTCAACTCCTTAAAAGGGATTCCCAAAATTCAAATCCAGATCTGTTGACTGAAGTTAGATATTTTGAAGGCATTTAATGTCTAAAACGTTCCACAATTAGTGGAAATCACTCCCAGGAACTCTAGATCAAGCAGAAAGACTCCTCAATCAAGATTTGGCACCCAAAATTGATGCATTCAAGCTTCAATCATTATATATCAAGCTTAGGAATCCTATTTCATTATCTTTCTTTGCAGGTTGAAGGCTAAAACAACAATTTCTTCTCCAAGGCATCTTTTCAAGATCTGACAGAGGGGTTTTCACCGTTCTTCGTATTTTTGAAGATCAATTGCACAGAGGGATAATTTATCAAAGGTTGCATCCAGAGGCACAATTTTTATAGAAAGATAGTTGAATAACTTTCAATCTTCTTCTTGTCTTTTTCCTCTCTTCTTGTCTTAAAACTTCTTGCATGTCATAGAGAACAGTAGGTAATCACAGATCTGGCCAACTGGCTATGATCAGCACAGCTTTTCAACAAAACCCATCTCTTCAAATTTTCTAGAAACAACAAACTTGCTACCCCTATTTTTAGGGATTTTTTCAAAAAAGTAAAATTGAACAAATTGGCTTTGTTTAGCATTGAAGCACAAGCAAAACCCATGTGTCATATTTTTTTCAAAAAAATACTTCTCGACGGGTGCTATTTTCAAGGGTTTTTCATAAGTTGTCTGAACAGCATCGTGTGCACAGTTGATCTTTAATTTTTTCAAAATGCAGTTCTCCCAAGTCAATTACAAGACCAAAATGGTCTTAGTTCATGATTTTCTGAAAACGATTGACATCGACCTACATCAAGTAACCCTAAAGCTCAACTCAGATGGGTTGCAAGGAATAGACCAATGCACATTGCAGAACATAAAAGAATCTAGATTGCTTAAGGATGCATCAATCCCCATCACATTATAGAGCCTAGAGTTTGTAATTGCTTGCATTAGGCATTACAACCCTACCACACAAGAAATTGAATCAGTGGATGGGAGAGTAGTATGCAGTCTTAAGCCTAAAGATGTCTAAAAATGCTTTGTTATTCCACCATGTCCGACCAATGTGGTCATATATGTGAGAGAATGCGAGAAGGCATTCGAAGTATCAAAAGATAAGTGCCATAAGAGAATGGCAGAAAAATGGTTAAAAACCAAAAAATTCAACTTGCCCAAGAATAAAAAAGGACGTGGAGAGTTCTGAGATGAGTATGCGGTGATGATCACGTTACTCAACTGTATCACTAGATAGGAGGGAAACCAATTTCAGTCGTGGATGTACTACATCATCGGTAAAATTGTAAGAAAAAGAGAGCATTACGACTGGACTTCCCTCATTAGTGATACAATCTACAAGCAGATGATTAGGTTCTTCGAGGCTCACAGGTTCCACATGTGCTCATACCTTGTATACCTGATTTCCTTCCAAGGCCAATTCAAAGCATTAAACACTGTGGGAACCTTAGGTGTGCGGAAATTCCATGATCATTTGTGTCTTGAGTTCACTCAAGTAGAGAGACATATCAAGCAGATGAATGATCTCTTCATAATGCACACCATCAGAGACCTCGACCATGAGATGCATATACGTCTATCAGCAACAGCCAAGGTGGCAATGGCGGACTGGGCGGATTGGTTCATCCAATTCCCCACCTTCACCTACATACGCGTATATAGATACAACGGTCATCCTGCCATGTTGCCCCGCTATCCTTCAAATAGGGTGTTTTTCATGGAATTCTTGCGGTAGTTGTTTGAAGTCCATTTTCATCTGCACCTCAAGCACAAAATGGTTGTGAGCTTTCCTTTCGAGATGGGACTATATAGGTGCACAAAGCAGCTATACCAAGACCATAGAGCATGAAATGGTGAGACTTAATCTCAAGTACTTCATCGAGAGATGGTCGTATGATCCACGAGGTCACTATGCAGCACACCTTGAGCAACAATCTTCACACGTGTCTTCCATGGAAGACTATTGGGTCAACTGTGAAGATGAGTTCAATGTACAAAGACAGAACTACAACCGGTTTAGGCTTCCACAAATTGTTGACTTCTTGTCAAAGGACGTGGAAGGCCTATCTGATGATGATAGAGAGGTTATTCTCCCTACATTCTTTGTAGATTAGGTGGACTCACAACCACTTGGAAAAGTGGATTACTATGCCAAGGAAAGTACGTCTATAGAGGAAAGGACAAGTAGGGTTGTAAGAAACAGACAACTCTACTTGGACAGTAAGAAGACAAGCAAGGTAGTAATTCTCCACATAGAGCCGCCATCAATTCATCCTTCACTACCTTCCACATCAAGGAAGAAGCCCAGACAGAAGCAATGGAGTAACCCTCCCAAAGGAATGTGAATGTCAAGGCACACAAGGGGAAGAGCATAGATTGCTGACACAAATCAACAAGATGTACATGTGGAGATAGCCACAATCATACCTGAGACAGCCATGGAAACAGCTGATGTTGAGCCAGTGATTGAGACAGAGCCCATGATGGAAGCAACTATAGTTGATATAATACCAGTGGTGGAAGCAGAACCTCCTACTTTTCCACCATCGCAGTAGTCACCAGTCCCCAATGAATTGGACTCTCCACCACGAGAGACTGAAGCACAATATCATTCGTCAAACATTCAAGGGCCTAACTTTCCTTCCTCCAACCAAGCTAGTCATGATTCATCTTGGCTTGAGAGCCTCCTTGGAAGGAAGAGAAAAAGGCCATCCTACCAGCTTGACTTCACAGAATTTGGCCACATCCCTCAAGACATGCCAGTAAAGAAGCTGAAGAAGTAGGTTCATGTAGGAAGGAATTATGACAATGAAACTGTCATAGAGATAGTTGCACCACCCGAGGACAAGAATGCACACGAGGTAGAGATTAATGACTTCACATTGTCAAAGGTCAACCTCGGTAAAACCACTCGTCGGGTGGAGGCAAATCTTCTTAGAATTGCATCAGTAAGTGTTCAAGAAAGAATGGCTAAGGACGACAGAGACAAACCAGCCTTAAAGGCTGAAAACTAGCAATTGAGGCTGTACATATCTAGCTTGATGCTTGGTACACCAAACATCTCTGCTTTGCCACAAGAGATGCTTGACCTCCCCGCTGAGCAAAATCACCACCAGTTGATCTTATATGGAAAACACTTGAGGAATCAAGTGGAATAATTTGTCGTCAAAGGATGGTGTATACTAGCAGAGCTATACTAATTGAGGAACATAGCTCATGAACTTGTAAGGAAAATTAGATGTGGAAAACAATTCTCTTAACGTCAATACCTCAGGAAAGAATGCAGAAGTACTTTTAAATTTACAATTACAGTCAAAGTTAAGATGCACTATGAAATAGATTACAGAAACAGAGTATTAGACAAACACACATGAACACCAGATATACGTGGGAAAACCCTTACGGGAGAAAAACCCACCACACCAAGAGAAATCACTTTGTATTACAGTAATGAAGATTACACACAACTTCCAGACTTATCTTTCTGGTGTCATTATACAGCAGCATTCATCATGAACAGCATTCATCATGAACCTTCTTCGAACATAAAACATCCAAGTTATAGCCTTTATAGATTTTAAATCCTTCACTGATACGGTTTGAACTCTTCACACTTCAGTGTTGATCGAACTACTAACCAACCCCCAAGCGTCTGCAACTTCCAACTATATCCATGTTGAATTCTATTTGTAGAACTTCCTCACAGAACCATCGCAACTGACTGTCTTCCAACTGTTCCCCTTCGCCTCCTCCTATTCGTCCACAAGACTCCACATAGGACAGTCAACCAGTCAACAGAATTCGCAATGCACTGGCATCTCGGTGAGACACTAACAGTGTCTTGTCGATGCCACATATACTTCATATCGATGTCGCCAAGAGCCTCTGAAGTCACCAAGATGTTATATCGAACTCCAAGAGATACACTAAGTCATCATGTAGTCACCCTGACCTATCGCTTTCGCCAGAAGGTCATAGCGAGTCACTAAAGTTATATCGAAGACACAAGTCATATCGAGCTCCAAAGGATAGTCGGCAAGACTCACATCTATCGCCGAGAGTTCATACTGATCTCCATATGTTTCACCGATGACCAACTATCACCAAGAGCTACCCCGATAGCCATCGGCTATCGGCAAGACATTCGCCATCGCTAAGAGGTTTCTTTGATAGCTTTGAGTTATACTGAAGGCTTTCACTTGAGTCTTTGTCGCTGAGACATATCCACATCGGTAGGACATCTTACCGATGACATTTCCTTCGGCCAAGTTTCCCCAATGAATACAAAACAAATACTGTCGGCATAACATTTGCTTTCGCAGTGACTTCTTACCGAGTCAATATGGGTTACCCTGAGGACCTCAAAACATACGTTGTCAGTGAGAGATTAACACTTCGTTGAGACATCTTAGCTAGAACCTTTAGCTTCACCGAAGACCACAGTCGCCAAGAGTCTCCCTGATGCATGATTGAATGGCCTTTCAGCCAGAGGTCTCCCGAGCACTATAAGGTCATAACGAATACATCATGCTACAGCGATAGACTCCACAGTGTAACCTTTCGGCAAGACAACGGCAAGGTCACAGCAACCTGTTCAGAACTGAATAAAACAAACCTGCTTAGTCGGCCAGACAATTAGAATGTCACACCGACTTGACTCTAATGGAGGTTTCAGCCTGTATAGTTTGAGGCACATATTTCCAACAGAACTCCGCACAGAGATTCAGCAGTTAGAATGAAAGGCGGCAGAGAAGAGGCCTGGGGATGAGATCACAGTCACTAATTTACAACTAGCATACCAATCAGTTACCACTGTAGAGGACAAGCAACATCTTTTTGCTTGGAAAGAACAGTTGGCATACAAGGTGAAAGCCTATGATGCCAATTTTGTGGAATTGATCGAGTACCGACAGATCGTGGCAAGTGTTATCAACTTCGCAAGAATGTTGGTAATATCTATCCCTTGCCTTTATCAACACAAGGGAGGTGCATACATTGAGCTAGGCGCAATGTAGAAACAATTCTAGGATGTTGTCCCTGGCACTTTTTATGACGACCCTGTTGGTTGCAAGTTGAGTAAGGTTGCAGCCATGTCCACCAAGTTGGATGACACGGCTGCAAATTGTATAGAATATCAAAAACAGCTTGCGAATGGTGAAGAGATGTTGAAATCCCACATCATCATCCTACAGAGCATTGATTTCCGAAAGGCAAAAGAAGTCAACGCCTTGTTAGAGGAACTGTTGACTAGAGGTGGTAAGGTGTAAAAGCACCCTCTTAGGACGTCCTACCCTTCAAAATAGCATTAATGGCGAGAGGAGTTAACTTGATGCCTCATTCCAAGTTAACTCCATGTCCCACTGATCATGCATGTCAGATCCCACCAATTATGGATGTCTATCTCAAATCTCCACTAATTGTGGATCTCTATTTTGGAGGCACATTTTGTAATTTAAGTTCATTTTTAGTCTAGTTTCAGTCAACTGAAGTAGACTTCCAGTTGACTTTTTGTTTAGTTTCAATTAACTAAAGTAGATTTCCAGTTAACTGCTTGCTCACCTACTTTTAGACATAGGAATAAATCTTTCTGATTGATTGGTAAGAACTTAATGTTAACTCAAGGAGACTTTAGGGTTTCCTACTCCTTTGAGTTCTATAAATAAGATCCTTTGTTCCTTATTTTGTAACCTTTATTTACTACGCAAAATTATTGCACCATTGTTGCCACAAGCTTGCAAGTGCATATTTGTTCACTCTTGGATGAGATTTGTTTGGTTTTGATAAGCAATTGTGTATGGTTTCGTACCTTTGTTGTCCCAAACCTTTGTAATTCGTTGATAAATTTTGAAGAAAGAAATAAAAAGGCACATGAAATTTGATCTAAAGATTTGAGTTCTTTCAAAATCTTGTTCTTACAATCCATTGTCTCAATCTCCCCCTTGGATAGGTGTCGTCACCTCCTTGGATATTTTGTTGCTAATGATTGTCATTTGATGTTGTTTAATGAGTTGTATTTCAACCTACACTTTTGACAGGTGTTGTAACCTCCTCAGGAATCCTATTAGCCAAATCATCACCCTTTGTTGTTTCTAATGAGTTTTATCCTAGCCTATACCTCGGACAGGGGTTCCTCCTCCTTGGCAAGTCTGAGATTTATCTTACCATAAGAGTAATTACTTGCATAAAGCCTTATTCTAGCATAAATTTGAGAGTTCAGAGCCTCAAACACATTCTGAAAGATGGTCGGACCAAGCGATCCAACCAATCCATTCCCGCTCCTATGCCCACATGCTCTGTTTACCTTGAGGAGATAGGATAGATAAAAGCTAGTTTAGTTATAGCTAAGATCTGGAGAAACCAGAGAAAGCCTTAGCTGCAGTGCATTGTGTTTATACAACCTTGTGTCCTTCCCATTGAGTAAAAAATATAGGAACACTTAGTCCGTTTTACTTTTACACAAACATCAACAAACAAGAGGGAGCTTTCCCTCCATAATTTGAAGAGCAGTCATCACGCACTGTGCATAGTTTTATGTTTCCAATAAGCACTCCAGAGGTGCTAATTGAAATGCCAACACTTCCAAACACTTTAAAGTACTTCAAGTTTATGTAGGCCTTCCCTTCTAAATTTTGTATGGTGTTTTACTATTATTCACCTTGATTTTTGCTTGGTTTAGAACATAGACTGTCATATGCACCACTTATCTCCAAAAGGTGTTAATAAGATTGGATGAATTTAACATGACTCTTTCCATTCCTTGTATTGTTCTATTTTTCCTCTCAAAAACTCCATTTTGTTGTGGAGTTCTTGTGATTGAATATTGTAAAGTTTTATTCCATGTTTTTCACGGAATTATTCAAATTCCTTTGAGGTGAATTATCTTCTTCTATCAGATCTTAGGCATTTGATTCTTAACCCAACTTCATTCTCTACCAAGGCTTTAAATGTCCTAAACTTTTCAAGAGCCTCTAATTTTTCTATTAGAAAGGTGATCCAAGTCATCCTATAATAATCATCTATTAATAACATAAAATAGCTCTCACCTTGTAAGATATTTTTCCTTGTTGGTCCACACAAGTTGGAATGTATAAGTTCTAAAGGCTTTGATGTAGAGTGCTTCTTTGATTTGAAACTCAACCTTGTTTGTTTTCCAAACGGGCACTATTTATAAATAGTATTAGGTGGCTTTCCTATCCTCGACATGTCCCTTACAACTTGCTTATGGCTAATCTTCACAATGTTATCGAAGTTTAAATGTCCCATACTTTTGTGCCACAACCAAGTCTCATCTTCTTGTGTCATGCAACATTTTCTCCTTTGACTTCACTAAGAGTGTAGAGATTGTTTGCAGCTCTATTAACATCTACAACAAGTTTCCCTTTTCTTGTTTTTCTAATTTCAAAACTTGGATGAAATGTGAGAGTGCACCCTTAATCACATAATTGTCTCACTTAGAAAATTATGCTTCAACCCTTCAACATATAATACATTTTCAATCTTTTGTCTTTTCATTGTCAAAACTAAGAGTACCTTTTATTATGATCCTTGTTGTAGCATTGTCTCCAAACTTTACAATGCCTCTATTTATTTCCTTCAAAGTGAGAAACTTTATTTTATCCCATGGCATGTGTCTTGCGCAACCACTATCAATGTACCACTGATTTTCTTCATTTTGCACATGGAGGTTTGCTTGCACTAGCATGGACTTTTCTTTCATTTCAAGCTCCTTCCAAACTTTTGTAGATTCTTCTTTTGATTTGACAAGAAGATCCTCCTTGTTTTATTTTGGAGGTTCAACAAAGTCACTTCTACAAGAACACATTATATGACCAAAATTCTTGTATTTGTAGCACATGATGTTATAGTCCATTAGAGGAGCAAATGTATTATAGTCTCTCTTTAGGAATCCTAAATCCCTCTTTGCACGTGAGCTCTACACTCTATTGACTTATGACCAAAATTATTGCAAATAAAACAATAGCCATAAAATGAATGTTGGAATTTGTGCATTTGTGCTTGCCTTTGAGGAAATGGTCTCTTGAAACCTTCATTTTTGCCTTTGTGAGGAATGTTAATTTTTTGAGTAGTATAACTCTCTTCTTTAAACTATCACAATTGATGGAGTGTTTGAGCACATTTGCAACTTTCAGACTTTTTTTCATTTGTCTTTTTTGGTAACTCTATAGCCTTAGAGCCTGAACCTTCTTTGATTTCTTCTTTTTTTCTTCAAAACCAAGACCTATATTAATAAAAGGTGATCTTTGGGAGTTTATAATATCTTCAAAATTTTAGAGCCTTTTTAGAACTTCATGCTCTAATTTAATTGATTATTTGATTTTTTCAACTCCTTCCTTAAGGAAACAACTTCAAGCTCCAACTTCTCACACTCCAATTTCTTTGCCTTCAACTAATCTCTTACCACTTCTTCAATTTGTTTTGTTTCCTCAATTTGAACCTTTAGATCCATGATCATCCTTTCCGATTCTTCAAGATTTTGAGATTATTTCACTTTAGTTTCGCTATCCTCTTGAAGTCATGACTTTAGTCTTAAAATTCTTTTTATTGAGCTTCTTGATCTTATTATAAGAAAATTGGAGTTCCTTCTCAAGATCATCTTCGATGTGCTCTTCTTTCAAATCTCTTTCTTTTTGTTTGTCCTCATCCTCCTTTACCTCCATCACCATAAAGAGTATCTCCTCTTGATCACTATAGGAGAAGCTTTCACTGCTTTCTTCGAGTGAGCTACTTGTTTCTTGAATGTAGAGACTCTTTGTATGCCTTCAGAAGTTCTTTCTTTCTTGCTTCCCTCATGCGCTCTTTTTCTTGTTATGATGATATTTCCTTCCTTTTATTCTGTAGTGTTCTACTTCCTCTTCACTACTTCCACTCTCACCTTGTGGACATTTAGAAGCAAAATGACCTAATCTACCACAATTAAAACATTTATGAGTAGACTTTCCTTTATGTTTGTCAGATCCTTTCCTATGCTTCCTTACAAATTGTGCTTCTTCATCACTTAAACTTTCACTCAACATATCCTTTGTTCTTCATTTTCTTGGAGGCTTTGAAGTCAACTTCTCATTTTGATGGTTGCTCCTTCTCCATCCTTGTTTCATATGTCATGAGGATTCCATGCAACTCGTCCATCTTCAAAGTGTCTAGATCCTTCATTTCCTCAATGGTTGAAACTTTTGCATCAAATCTCATGTGGAGAGATCTTAAGATCTTTTGCACAATTATTGCATCATCAACCTCCTCTCTAAGACCACAATTCATGTTGACAATTTCATCCATGTGAAGTAGATAGTCAGCGACATTTTCTTCATCCTTCATCTTCAAACTCTCAAATTGTCTCTTATGGGTTTGGCCTTCTTCGCCTTATCGTCTCCTTCATATATAGTTTTCAACTTATCCCACATATCCTTAGCCGATTTGCAATGCATAACCTTCAAAAACTCGATTTCGGATAATCCACACAAAATTGCATTTTTGGCTTTGGAATTATTCTCACTCACCTTCTTTTCGACTTGAGCATTTATTGCGGCTATAGGCAGAGTATAACCAACTTCGAATGATCTCCAAATATCATATCCTAGGGATTTCAAGTAAGTCTTCATCCTTACACTCCAAAAAGCATAGTTTGATCCATCAAATAGTGGTGCTTTATTTGAGGAAAATACATATCCTTCAGCCATGTGTGCTTCCAATATCTACCTTCAAGCAGTTAGGCTAACTCCAAAGGAACCCGCTTTGATAACAATTGTTGAAACACACACTTACACTGAGAGGGGGGTTGAATCGATATAGATCAAAACTTTACTTTCCACAACTTAAATAATCACAATAGTATTACTTCAAAACTTAAAAATCCATAGCAATTACCATACATGCAAGATCTAGCAAATGAGTGCACACATAAGAGACACAATTTTACGTGGAAACCCTTATGGGAGAAAACCATAGCAAAATATTGCTTCTATTAATCTTCTTATAAATTTCATAGGCACCAACCCATTGGAGACTCCAATCCCCACCACTGAACCTAGCAAGAGACACCAATCCCTTCCAATAAGAGGTTCCAACCTCTCGATCTCCTCAAATAGGAGGCTCCAACATTCGTAAGAACAATATTATAACTTTATTTGTGAATTATTAGCTCTCTACCCTCTCAATTGCTCACAAAATTTCCATACATCCACTTACAAATCTGCAATATAGTCTTCAATAGTTCTACTCATAAAGACACCATGACCTTGCTTTATTTTTCTTTCCTTCTCACAAAATCTCTTCTATAAATCTGCTCACATATGTCTCATAGATCTGCTCAAATAGCTTTTTATTTCTACTCTTCATGTAAATAATCTTCATTAAGTTGATTGAATATAAACCTTCTCACAACCTCTTATTTATATCTTCCAAAATGCCTCTTCACCCAAGAGAGGCATCTCCTGCAAGGTCGGCCCTCTTAGCATAAATAACATTTATTTATTTTTATTTTTTTCCCAAGGGAGGGTAACTCCATAAAAAATATAATAAAATTAATTTAATTTCCCCAACACGAGGTGACTCCAAGAGGGGGGTTGGCCTCATAAATAGTTAAATATTTAATTTTATTTTTATTTAATTGTCTGCAACAATCCAACAGAGGCGATCTATATTAATTTTATTTGGGGCCACTACTATCAAGTTAAGACACCTTTGACTTCAATGACTATTTTTCTAACATCCCTCTTATATCTTTGGCAAAGGAAACCCATATTTCTTCCAACACCTTCTTCAACACCAATCCATATCCCAAATATCCTCCTCATAAGAGTGCTATGTAGCCTCCACCTTCTATCCAATCCTGCATCCTCCAAATCATTACAATCCATTCCTTTTCAATCTATTCCATCCCAATCTAACAACCCATCAAATGAATTCACCTTTAGGTATTTTCTCTAAGGTCTAATGGCAAAGGATCTTAAGATCCAATGCACAAATCTATGTCATCCCACCACTTCACTAATCGTATGACATGCAAACATCTCGTTGACTATGTAGTTCTTAATCCTAAACCCCACATACCTCAATTTTTTTAATTTCAACATTGATAAACATAAAAAAATCCTTATCCCATCCATGTGCACAATTCAAAGAGTCCCTCCATGTAGTAATCACTAGAAACACAAAATGACAATCATCTCTTATTTTATCCAAGGAAATATGCATGTTTCAAAACTTGATCCAAAGCATGCTCAAATGTACCATGTACTAAATCAAAATCCTATATATACAATCACTAAATCCTAGATCAAACAACATCATGCACTTCATCACCTATCAAGCTCACTAAAGAGCTTCCTATCTAAAATCCATTATTGTCATGCCAAAATTCAGAGTTCATCCAAGCTAATTCAATCTTTGATCAAGAGCTTGTTTATGATCATGACATCCAAGCTACTTTAATATTTGATCAAGATCCTATCTATGATCCAAAAATCCAATATGATCCCTTCATCCACCTTTATCCCATGCATGATCACAAAATTGAATTCAATCATATGCATACTCCAACCACCTTAATTTCCAAAGATGAGACACTTGCCTCCCTTGGACACATAGATGATCAAATAAATGAATTGGATCACATCAAACATGTCGATAAACAAGATACTATGGATCACAACAACATTCCAAATGGAGTGACAAAAAGCATGAACAAGGAGAAAACCCCAAAATCCTATCAACTAAGATTGTTCACTTTTGACAAAGTAGGCTTTCTTGTAGAACAAAAAATAATAATATTGATGGTTCTCAACTACACAATGATGGTTAATCATCTTGTTTCCAAACTAACAATTATCCCATCACAAATAAAAAATTTCAAAATACATATCAAGGAAAAGGATTAGGCTTGCATAAACAAGGCATTTTAGAACTAGTGCACTTTTGTGTAAATCCTCGATATCAAGGTCTTGGCTATTTATCAATCAAAAAATATAATGATGTTAGTGCTCCCTCAATGATATTAGTGTAAAATTCATCCAATGAAATCATCAAAATAGGGGTCATGTGCAGTCCTTACTACAAGGTTGTTGCTACCACTCCTCCCATCAACACCATAAACCATCACTCCTAAATCCTATAACCTAATGATTGGGACCAATGAAAAGAAAATTCTTACAAAGAAAAATATCAAAAGCTACTAAATCTAAAAATCAAACTAGACACATGAAGTCAAAATGGATCCTAAAGAAAATTGGATCAAGCAAATCAAAGAATCCAAATCTGATAGTCAATCAAAATGTAGAAGACACACCATTGGAATCTTGAGCACATCACTTTATATGACCTAACAAAGGGTTGTAGAAGTTAGAAAAGTGTTCTAAATTTAGTTTCTTTAATGCTTTATTTTTTAAAAATTTCTTCACGTAAAAAAATATTATGGACTTGATGGGTATGTCTACAAAGTACTCTAGAGTAAGAAAAATTATGAATTGATGATTAATCCTAAATAAGATCATGAATGTAGTGTATATGTACCTCAATGTCTTTTATACATTAATGTTGGATGGATTACAAGAGATTTGTATAATATTAATTGTCACACTAAATGTTTGAAGGTCATGTGAAAGGAACTCCAAACTATGTGAGAACTTATTGATCTGAGATAGCCTCAATGGTGGTATTAACAATCCCTTGATATTCAACCTCTATATACGAAAAAAGTGTTACTTCTTGTTAGACCAAGAGGTAGGCTCATAACCAAGATGAAAGTTGTAGGTAAAATGAATTACAATCCTCAAAATTACTAGCCTAATTAGAATTTGTATACCCCTTCAAATATGTAGTACCACATGTTGAGTGTATTCCCTTGAAATGATGTAGTATCCCTTTGGTATATTTATAAATCAAGAACACATTTCTCTTGCATAACTTTAGATACCATACTAAAGACAGAATATTTCAACTCATGTGTGGATCAAGTAGATAAGACTAACAACAAGTTGTTAATAGAGTGTAGCATCAAACAAGAGAGTGGAATACTTAGCCTCAAGTATAATGCATGTTACCGAAATTTCACCTACAGCTCAATTTCGTAGAGCTGAAACAGTTGTTACATCCAAGGTGAAAGGTATGTCAATAAATTTTTGCTAATCCTAATCATTTGCATTTGAAGTTTCAAGTGGGATTCAGTTTTTATTATGCAATGATTTACAATAGAAAGAAATTATACAAATTGCATAATATTGTTGTATTTCATTCATTTTGAAAATGAAAATGTATACAATGTTGTTGTTTCATTCATTGAGATCAAAAGAATGCTTAAATATCCCACACAAGTTGTGGGAATGACTGAATTGAATTAATACAACAATATATGCAAGCTATACATCTGAAGATAAAGTAAAGGAAAAACACATGAGAAGAGATCATATATGTCATTGCCTTAATGGTTGATGTTGATGTCGGTCCTTCTATCTTCAGCTCCTCTCATTCCCGATCTCCAAATGTACCTGCAGATGATTGAAAGATTTTGTTAGAGCTCGGGACATGAAATCTCATCATATGTTTCATCAACAGACGTATAACTTACAACTATGATGCATTAAATCAATTGAGCCATTATCAGATAACTACAAAAGAACCAAATCAAATCATCAAATGAAAGTGAAATCATCAGGAAGAGAATTGAACTTCATTATTTTTCTAACTAGTTTGATCATTGTGCAGGTACAAGTTCATCTTTCATTTCATGATTCATCTCTTTTAACATTTTAGCATGTGGAGACAAATGTGGCTCCCACAAGGGTTGAGCCCAACATGCTAAGGGCTACTATCTTTATCTTGTTTGTAGTCATTATCTACAGGAGTGTCATCAAAATAATGAAAATTATGCTACTAGGCAGTTACTAGAGCGAAGAAAACGTTCATCAAAGCTTGAAGAGCAATGCAATAGTGAGAATTCAAGATAATGGGAAATCTTATAACAGATAAGCATTTTCCCCTGCTCTGCGAACTACCTAGTGTCAAAATAATGCTTAGACATTTTCAAGCATACATAGTAGATTTGTGAAAGTCATTGTTTATAATAAAAGCAGTCAATATAATAATGACATGCATGGTGAAGCATATTGTATAGTCATCACTTTGATATAATGGTACAATCATTTCAAATAAGACAAATGAACACCAAAGAAGCAATTGACAACCTATAGGCCAATGATAAATATGGGGCAGCATTATAATGATCACAGAAAATTGAACAATAATGTACAAAATTAGTGATCACTGCAAATATTGCACAATAAGATAATAGATTACACAGAGAACAATCTCATATTCATATAATTCTTGCTAATTCGGCTACTATGGAATTCATAGAGACTAAGAACGTGACAAAGGATAGCATAAAGATACTATTTGGAGTTTTTTGCATGAAGAGACCAAAATTTCATCTATAAAATAGGAGTGCAAATCAATATAGGAGGCACTGAACATTAGAGAGCAGTCTCATAAAGAAAGTAGCAATGGAAAGTTTTAAATTTCAGAACCTCACAAAGTAAGAAGGTTGTGGCAAAAGAGCTCCAATAATAGAGAATATGTAATGAGCATCTATAGTTATGGAATTTTTCAAGATAGACGCTATGGTTCTATGGATCAAGGAGACAGTCTATATGACTATGAGCAAAATTATTGTCACAGAAAAGCAACAAGAGCATAAGAAAAATGAGGAATATGTTCTAATAGTCATTGTCTATTATTTTGTCTAACTTCCCACATAGTGTTGGAGAGTCTCATTACATGATGCATAATAAACTCTTGCCATTGTCAATATTTACTTATAGAAGACCATGAATTCACATGGAATTCATAGCAGTATGAGTGTCATTAATGGTGAATGCTACAAGTGATTTGCAGAGTTCCATATCAAGAAGGAAATGACAATCTAAAATCCATAAAGAATGACAGTCTCATGAAACCCTCACAAAAAAGGAGCAGAAAATATTATCATAATTGTGAATGGTTTAAGCAAAAGGAAAAATCAGAAGAAACAGTCAAAAGAGAAATAAATACGCAAAAACATAGATAGAAGAAAAGATCAAGACCAAGTAAAGGGAAAACTGTTATAGAAAAGCATGAAGATTTCCTTCGTTCTTTCACATAAACTGCAATATCTTTCACAGATAAGGACCAAACACGGGAGGGGTTTCTTCATGATTTCAACACAGCGAAGGATTCGTTATCATTTCTTGCACAGAGATAAAAAGGTATCTTACATTTCCAAGCAAAGCATGAATCGGATTTCATAAAGGAAAGAAGATTCCATTTATTTTTTTGTGACAAATAGAGCATTTACAGAGATACAAATACATCAATTTTATTTCTTTCATTTGCAAAGAAAGCAACAAAGTGAAACCCTCAACCTACAAAGAAGATGAAGCTTGTGGCCTGTAACAAAGTGAAACCCTTGGTGTATATGCACAAGAAATATAGATCATAGAAATACAACATTCAAGGAGCCACGGCCTAGGGTTTTAAAACCCTCAAAATAGGTCAAATCAAAATACGGAGAAGATTCAAACCCATGGCTAAATATAATAAGTTGAGGTCGTCGCCATGATCTAAGTTAAAGGCATGAAAAGTGCTCGAAAAGAGAGAGAAAGGAAGATTTTCTAATCTTTTGTTTTCAAAAATGGAGGATGCATGTACACAGAAGCAACTTTAGTCAAAGGTCATTAATTGTGCTATAGATTTATCTTCCCCTTAAGGTTGTGAAAATATCATTTTCCTTCATAAAGGATAGATTATTAGGCCTTTTTGTGAAACATTTATGTGATTAAACTGTCCAATTTGAGTTGTGAAAACAGATTTTATGAGAGATAGTTGTGAATCAAGCTGCTTATCTTTTCCATTTAGGTGCCTCACCATAGTTTAAGTTTCATTTTATCCATTTATTTCAAATCCTTTCTTCCCTTTACCTTCAAGATTACCAGTTATTCATTAGAAAATCATAAGGGATCCATCCCATAATCTAGAGATTCATCTTCACTATAAGCATACCCACAGGCTTGAAGATGTTTCAATGTTTCACGAGATTGCTAAGCGTATAAACTTAGCATCTGAGTGCAATCTTTGTGACAACAGTTTTTTGCACGCCTGGTGGGACTCTAAAGCTCACTTCAGAGAAAGAATTCAAGTTTTAAAGTTGTTGTTCTGGTTTATACATCAGTGTTTTACCTGTCAGAGGTTAACATCTATACTTGGCGACTTTGTTTTTTTTGTTTTAGTGTAGATTTGGTATCAAGCAGTACATGAGAAGAATTCAGAAAAGAGGAAGTGTTGATCCTTTTGAATACCTACAACTTTCATCACCCAAGAGAAGAGGTAGAACAGCAAGAAGGAGATTAAGGAGATCTAGATCACGTTCAACATCTAGATCTCAATCCACACCTCCTTGGTCTCAGGTTTGCAAGTTCAGTACCAGTTTTTCTAGCACGTCCTATGCAGATACTTCAGATTCCAAATCCAAGAGTTCAAGCAGCTCTGATGGCCAGAGCTCATGCATTTGTACCATTCAATGGGGGCACCCCATTGAATTTGCAGCAACATGATGACATACCAATGGTTGCACTTAAAATTCTACCTATTTTCACTGGTGAGGATACGACTACACCAATAGAGCATATAAGGGATGTAGCTTCACTTTGTGGAGTTCATCACATTACACAAGAGAATGTGGCTTTAAAACTTTTAGCAACATTATTAAAAGGAAAATCTCTTCAATGGTTTTGAGGATTTCCCATTAATTCTATCACAACATGGGATGAGTTAGGGGATGCCTTGAATAGGCAGTTTTCAGACAAGTCAGATCATCTATCCCTTGTTGAGTAGATGACGACCATTAAAAGAGCTCCATCGAAGCAAATGATTAATTTCTATTTTCGGTTTCAAAGAACTTTGAATATAATCCTAGCAACGGTAAGACCTTCACCTGATCATGCATTTATGTATTATCTCAGAGCATTAAATAGTGATTGTTGTAATGATTCAATCTATGGGTGGAGTTACATTACCTGGAGCATTTGACATTGCTATTAGATCTAAGAACAATCTTATTTAGGCTGGTAAAATTTCCCCAAGGCCTCCTATGCCTATTTTCCTTGATATTCAACCTTTAATGCCTATCCAAATACCTCCTATTGCTCCACTACCTATTGTTCTAGCCTTAGGATATCAAACAGTTGTTCCAACACATTCAGATTTACAAGAGCTTAGGGGTATCCAACAAGAAATGGAAAAATTGTTGCAAATTGTTAGCAATGACTTAGTGAGCCTTAAGAAACAAGAAGGTCAAAATTTCAGACCTTACCGAGCACCATTCCAAGAAAATAGACCACCTTATCAGGCTGATTACCAAGGACAGAGAAATTTCAATGCTAGGCCTAATCAGCCGTATAATCCAAATGTTGCTAACTCTTCAAAAGAGCTTGTACCTCTGCAGAATAATATGGCACAAGATTATGTGTGGTGTTATCCATGTAATTAGCCTCATAAGCAAGCTATGTGCATGAATGGAGTGGTCAATCAGGCTCTTATGGTACAAATCAACTATGTTGCTTCTGAAAATGCAACAAAGGAGAATAATGATCAGCAAGAGCTTCAAATGCAACATAATGATATTGATGTTGCCATGATGAACTAGCAAGGTAATGAATTTTGTGGAGTGAATCATGTTCAAGGACAAAATTAGTCATCTAATTCCATTGCATCCAATACGAGGGAAAAGAAAAGGGTTGTTGACTTAAGACAACAAGTTGTTTCTAAGGAACAACAAATAGATAAAGACCAACTGCAAGTTGGTAAAGATAAAGGTCACACTTCTACAGCTCAAAAAGGTCAAGTTTAGCCTTCTACTTCTTAGAACATTCATATTTTTCCAAGAGGACAAGCTCAAGCTGCTAAGGAACAGGCAAAGACTCAATCACTACCTTTACCAGCACAAACAGAAGTTGATGTTCCCAAAGTGCAACAAAAGGTTAGTACTCTAGCATTTAATATTCTGGATAAAATGAAGAAAGCTATTGTTAATTTTTCAATGATTGATGCTTTACATCTTCCTGGGCAAAAGGATTTACTGCAAGAGGCTTTGGCTAGAATTTCTATTTTTGACAAGTCTACTAAAGAGCAACCTAGAGTTGTGCTTGCAAACAATTCTGATGGAAAAAGTGAGCAGCCAGCCCAAGAGGTAAAGCCACCTCCATTTTGTGTAAGTCTGATTATTGGTGATAATATAGTGCATAACTGCATGATTGACTCAAGAGCAAGCGGTTTTGTTATGCCTAAACAGTTGGTGGATAAGCTAGGATTAATTTATGAACCATTGTTAAAGGGGGTAGTTCAATTAGATGGTAAAACCATTAAATCTGTTGGAGTGATTAAAAGTCTACCCCTTACCTTACATGCTTGTCCAAACTTCTCAATTCCATGGGATATTTATGTCATTGATTTGCTATTTTTCTTTGCCATTTTCCATTCTAGAGATTTTACAACAAAGTTGGGTGGGTATTTATCATCAGATTGGTCACATATGTTTTTCAAAACTAGATATGTCACTAGAGTGACTATCAAATCAGAGCCACAGGCTAAATATCATATTGAACCTTATGTTGCTAATCCTATAAATTCAAACCTAGCTATCCATGAGCAGGAGGATAAATCCATGACACTAGACCCCAGTGTACCTATTGAGGGAATACCTGATATAAAATTAGATGAGTGGAAAGCCGAGAATCATGAGGTTTATCCTTTCAGTCACATGGATGAATTAGGTTTGGTAATTTACATGATTTGGGAGCCTAATGTAGTTGTTCCAAACTTGGTCAAAGATGAAAAACAGCTATAACAACAAGGTAATCAGCTTTGGAAGTTGTATTTTGATGGCTCAAGAAGTAAAGTGGGTGTTGGTGGAGGATCCATGTTGATTTCACCTGATGAAGAAAGGTATTACTCAATACTTTTCTTTGCCTTCAGTTGCTCAAACAATACTGTTGAATATGAGGCACTCATTCATGGCCTAGAGTGGGCCAGAAAGAAAGGTATAAAGTGTTTGCAAGTATTTGGTGATTCTAAGTTGATAACAAATCAAGTAAGAAATCTGAATGTAACAAAAAATGATTTGCTTAATTTGTTGCATAAGCATAAAACTTGGAATTTAATTAAAGAATTTGATGCTTTCAATATGTTGTCTATTCCTAGAAATCAGAATAAACAAGTTGATAAGTTTGCTACCATAGGATCACAATTTGATATTCCAACCAATATTCATAATGTTGAGGTACAACAATATGTAAAAGTGGTTGTGAGACCATCTATACCAAATAATAACATTAGTTGGCAGGTTTTTAAAAGCGATGAGAAGATTATTAATTTTCTGATGGAGGAAGCAAAGTTTTCTACTGGAAACCAACAAAGGTTTGAGCAACAATATGATAATCAGATCTTGCAACTGAAGTCCACTAAGCTACATAAAGGTTTGGTAACCTTAGAGTCAATTTTTAACACTGATGATCAAGTTAGAAAGGATAAATCCATCATGTCAGTGAAATAGGAGCACTATGAGCCCATTGAAATATTCAAAGACAAGCTTGGTAAGGTTTGTACCAAAGAACAACAACAAGCTTTTATCTTGCTTTGTCGAGAATTCAATGATATTTTTGCTTGGGAGTATGAAGATTTAAAGATTTTTAACCCTGAGTTAGCTCAACACACCATTGAGTTGGAGCCTAATGCAAAACCAATGAGGCAGAAGCAAAGGCCTCTAAATACCAAGCTTGAGAATCTCATGAAAACAAAGTTGAACAAACTGATTGAAGGTAGCATTATCTTTTCGATAAAGCATACATCTTGGGTTTCTAACTTGGTACCTGTTAGGAAAAAGAATGGTGAGATTAGGTTGTGTATTGATTTTTGTGATCTAAACAGAGCCTCTCTCAAAGATCATTACCCATTTCCTTCAATGGAGCAGATTTTACAAGTTGTTTCAGGTTCAGAAAGGTTTTCATTGTTGGATGGTTATTTAGGGTATAATCAAATTTTAGTAAAATAGAAAGACCAATTCAAAACAACCTTTACTACAAAGCGTGGTACCATGGCTTACAATAATATGCCCTTTGGTTTGTCCAATGCAAGGGAAACCTTTCAGAGAGCAATGGACATGGCTTTCCAAGGCCTCATTAATAAATTTGTACTTATCTACTTAGATGATATTATTGTATTTTCAAAGAAGGCTAATGAAAATTTTGATCATCTAAGGCAGATCTTTGAAAGATGTAGAGAGTACGAGGTTTCACTTAACCCAAAGAGGAGCATTTTTTCAGTCCATGAGGGGAAGCTATTTGGACATATTGTTTCAAAGCACAGTATCACAATTGATCTAGAAAGAATCACAGCTATTCTAGCCTTACCCCTGTCTGCACATAAGAAAGGCTTACAAAGCTTTCTAGGCAGGATTAATTTTGTTAGGAGGTTCATACCTAACATTGCAGCATTATTGTAGCCTCTTACAGCTATGCTGAAAAAGAACATCCCTTTCAGTTGGACTAAGGTAAGATGAGTTTCGAAGAAATAAAAGAGGCCCTTGTAGCAGCCCCAACACTTATTAACACAAATTTTGATAAAGATTTTATATTATATGCATTTGGGAGTGTTGACACAATTTCAGCCATGCTTTGTCAGCAAAATGAAGAAGGATTAGAGCAGCCTGTGGCTTTCTTTAGACAAGTTCTCCATGACTATGAAGTCAAATACTCATTTGTAGAAAAGCATGTGCTAGTTGTAGTAAGAAGCCTTAAGAAATTTAGGTATATTCTCTCAAATAACAAAATACAGTTCTTGGTTGCCCATCCAACAGTCAAGGATTTCCTGCTTAGTAAATATATCAATGATAAAAGAGCAGGTTGGACTATAAAAGTGATGGATTATGACATTGATATTAAAGTCACCAAGCTTGTTAGAGGAAAAGGCCTATGTTAATAGCTTGTTGGTAATGAAGAAAACAACAAAGAACTTAATGAGCAAGCCGCAACAATGCTCAATAATGAAGAACAAGTTGTTCCAGCTTCAACAGCAAATTGGATTCAGCAAATGATCCATTACTTACATACTGGTGACTGTCTTGAAGGTTTGGAAAAGTCAAAATGAAGGTATTACAGGCTTCAAGCCATCCCTTATGCTATAATTGATGGAATTTTATATAAAAGGGATTTTCATGGTGTTTTACTCAAATGTGTTGAACCAAAATAGATTGAGAAAAATTTGAAAGAATTTCATGATGGGCCTTCTGGAGGCCATTTTTTACCAAGAACCACAACTCTTAAGATTATGAGAGATGGGTATTATTGGCCAGATTTATTTAAAGATGCCCATGCTTTGGTCATAAAATGCAATAAGTGTTCAATATTTACAGGGAAGCAAAAGCTTGCAGCCCTACCTCTACATCCATTTCAAGTGGAGCAGCCTTTTAGCAAGTGGGGACTTGATTTCATTGGTCCCATTAACCCACCTTCAAGTGTTGGGAATAAATGGATACTAACAACTAAAAATTACTTTACAAAGTGGACTGAAGCAGTTGCACTGAAGGATGCAAATGAAACTTTTGTTTTGAATTTCTATCGGGACTTGGTTTCCAGGTTTGGTACTCCAAATTTTATCATTTCTGATAATGCATTAGCATTCATAGGTTTAAAAGTTTCAAATTGGCCAATTAAGAACAACATATATCTGAATACTTCTTCATACTAGTACCCTCAAGGTAATGGATAGGCAAAGTCCACTAACAAGAATTTAATCAAGATCATTAAGAAGACAATCCAAGACAATCAGAGGACTTGGCATGATAAACTGAATTTATCCCTTTGGGCTGATAGGAAAACACCTAAGAGAGCAACAGGAAATTCACCTTACATTCTCACATATGGCAAAGAGGCCAAAATTCCTATCTTAGTTGAACTGCCTACCTTAAACATGATCAAAGAAATGGACTTGCTTAATGAAGAACCTATGGAATTTAGGATTTCACAACTAATGGAGCTAGAAGAAATAAGAAAAGAGGCATTAAGGAACTTGGAAATTCACCAAGCTTAGATGAAAAGAAAATTTGACAGAAAAGCAATCCCAAGAAATTTCAAAGAAGGAGATCTGGTATTTAAATGGGATGAACTCAAGAGCAGACTAGGTAAACACACAAAATTTGATGTCATGTGGGATGGCCCATACATTATCATAGAATGCAAACAACATAATGCATTCTAACTCTCAAAGTTGGATGGAGAGGTGTTTCCAATCCCTGTCAACGGGATTCACCTCAAACGGTGCTATTAAGGATCAAAGTTTGCAGATGTACATAGTAGAATAGTGGCTTTCAATTAATAAGTGCTCTAAGCACATTTCTTTTCAGTTCATTTTTTCAATAAGTGCAGATACACTATTTGTTGGCCCTATCTTAAACAAAGCCGTGTTAGTTTGTTTTCTATTTTGTTTTGTTGTTGTATAGTTCCTAACAGCTGAGTTACAATGGTTTCAAGAGTTTGAGGAAGGCAGAATTTGACTCCATGCCCAATGGATTGTTTAGGAAACTGATCTTGATGCTTAGCAGGAAAGCATTCAGCAGAAATCACCAGAAATGTTACCAAAATTTCACCTATAGCTCAATTTGGTAGAGATGAAACAGTTGTTACATCCAAGGTGAAAGGTACTTCAATAAATTTTTGCTAATCCTAATCATTTGCATTTCAAGTTTTAAGTGGAATTCAGTTTTTATTATGCAATGATTTACTACAGAAAGAAATTATACAAATTGCATGATATTGTTGCATTTCATTCATTTTGAAAATGAAAATGTATACAATGTTGTTGTTTCATTCATTGAGATCAAAAGAATGCTTAAATATCCCACACTGTTGGACTCGGGGAACACTAAGAGGGGGGGTGAATCAATGTTCAGTAAATTTCAACAATTAAATAAAGATCTTAAACCATTTACAGCACATAAATAGAAATAAAGATGCAAGCACATGAACAAGATAATCAAAGCACCATAACACCAATAGTTTTACGTGGAAACCCTGTTAGTAGAAAAACCACGATGGAGATTAATCCACAATTATACTTTGTTAAAAGTATGAACAAAAGGGAATGCACTTGCATTCAGGCACACTACCTAGAGCTCACTTCTCAAAATAAGGAAGCCTCACTACCTTACAAAGTGTTTTTTATTACAAAAAAAAATGAACCGAGAAGATAGCATCTCCAAATGCCTAGATTCAGTTCCAATGAAGCTTGGTGGATGATCTTCAGCCCTTCTAACTATAAGGAAAAATAAATGGAGCGCATCTCATAGAAACTCCAAGCCGTAGTGCCTTCGGTAACTTTCATTTCGATTAGGTTGCCTCAAAGACACGTACAACTATGTCCTAAAGCAAAAACAGACACAGTTTATTTCCCACATTGATCCTTCTGAGAAAAACACATGTAAATTCAACAGCAAGCAACAACACAGATGAAAGATACCACAGAAAACATAACACAAAGATTTTACGTGGGGAAAACCCTTTCGGGTGAAAAACCCCACTCTCCAAAGTTGAGCCATTGTATTATTCAGCAACAGAAAGTTACAATACAGTTTCAGGCTCTTAGCCTTTTCATAGATTACATCTTGTTCATTCTAGATACAACTAGTAGCACACTATCCCTGAGAGATCGGGAGAGATTCCAGCATAACACTACCTGATCTCTTCCTCTGCTTTGACCTCATGGCCTCGGCCTTTCGGCTAGCCACTCGGTCCTCACTCTATCGCTCTCTCACTAGCTCTCGACTCTTCAGCTCCTTGGCTTATCAACCCCCTCTCCTTCCAGAACGTCCAATGCATACATCTATGCATTTGTTCTCAACAGGCTCTATGAAATCGTTCTTTTCCAACTGTCGGATCAGAACTAATGAATCACCCAGCCCAGCATCATTAGATGTTTCCACTTCCTCGTGTTTTAGTTTTCCAACTTCCACACAGAAACGGTTCAGCAAACAGTTCACATCCTGCTTTCTCTGATTTTTCCAAATCGCACCACGTCGGACAATCATCCAAACGGTCAAGGGCATTCAACCTGTTTTGTCATGTCGGTGAGACACTAACCGTGTCTCCCCAATGCCAACACAGCCAGCATTCGATATCGCCAAGAGTCATCCCTATCGGCAAGAGGTTACATTGATTCCAGAGAGCTATTGCTAAGACTTCGCCATGTCACCAAGACCTCACACAGAAGATCACAAGGTATTCCGAAGAGTTCATCAGTCGGAAAGACTATCGCTCTTTGCCCAGAAATTACACCGAAGTCTTCAAGTCACATCGACCTCAGCATTCTCATCGGAGAGACAATCGCCATTCGATGAGACTTCATATCGATGTTCAAAGGTCATTATGAAGTGTAGTCGGCAACACTAACATCTTTCGCCAAGACATCATACCAAGCCTTCAAGTCATACCAAACACCGAGCAGTTGCCAAGAGTCATACCAACATCAGGATTCCCATCGGCAAGACAATTGAGTTCGCTAGGAGTTCACACCGAGCCTCTCAAGTCATACTGAGCACCAAAAATTTGGCAAGACTTATCGCTTTCGCTGAGACATTATACTGACATCAGGATTCCCATCAGCAAGACAATCACTCTTCGCCAAGACATCATACCGATGCCTTCAAGTTACCCTGAAGTCTTCTGTCGGCCAGACATTCCGCTCTCGCCAAGACCTCTCACCGAGTCTTCATGTTGTTCTGAAGCATCCACCAGTCGGCGAGACTCATCGCTTTCGCCAATACTTCATACCGAGGTCCTAAGTCATACCGAGCGCCCCAATCACCAGTCAGCAAGACTTTTGTCTTTCGACAAGACCTTACACCAAGCGAACATTTCATACCAAGTCGGAAAGACATTTGACTTTTGCCAAGACATCTCAAGGAACACAACATGTCATCCCGAAGACTATTGGCGAGACTCTCCAAGTCGCCAAGACTTCATACCGATCGTCTTGAGCTACTCTAATGACTTCAGTTGTATCCCCGGTGGCGTGACCTCCCTTCATCGTTGAGACTTCTTCCCAAGACCTTGTGTTACCCCGATGACCATATGCTATCGTTGAGACATTTCTCATCGATATGAGTCATACCAAACATCCAAGACTCTCCCCGACACCTGATAAGAACATTTTGTCGGCCAGAGGTCTCCACTTGACAAAAGGTCACAGTGAATACATCTAGGTCACAGCGATAGACTTCATTCGGCAAGACATCAGCTCTGTCTCAGCGACATGAGAAAAACACAAGGTTATTAAACTACCAGTCAACCAGACAACAGGAATGTCACAGCGACCATGCTTTCTCAGAGGTTTCAGCCTGTGAGATTGAGGCAATAATTCCAACAATCTCCCACTTGACGAAGATCACACAGGCACCTCCAAAGTAACCAGAAACTAGGATCACACTAGCTCCACCAGTTCAAACCCCACAATACTCAAGACACCTGACCAACAAGTCTCCATAGATAACAGTCCACCAGACAATCAGCAACAAAGACCAGGCATCTAACTGCAACTCACTGTCCAACAAAGCAACCGAAATGCAACCGATCACAGCCTCCAAGGAAACCACATAAACCTCAAACATGCTCTCATGCTCCAACATCCAAGATGTCCACCATTCAGGAAACAATCCTGCCATCTTCCAACATGCCACCTGTGGAAGAAGGATACAATGCCAAGGTGTATAAGCACCATTCCAACGAACACAAGCAAAAGATCCCAGTGATATCACCAACAAGATACTGCTACCACTTCATTGTGCTCAAACGCTATACATAAGCAATATCAACTTCAAAGCTTCAATCAAAACACAACCATGAAGTCTTATCCAGAAACAAGAAACTAAACATCAATTAGAACACCAATCACACTGACTGCTTCCATCCAACTGATAACCCACGCGACTGGAACTAGCACCCACAACTTGTGCTATTCCATCCAATCTCACATACCTTGAAGGTATCACCATTAGTAAACTTCTTCCAATCCATTAACAGCAAATACAAGTTCCAATGTCAACCATTCGAAGAAGACAAGACACATACAGGAACTCCTACTGCCTGAGTAATCCATATTTGAATGATCAAAGGAACCACAAGTCTACCAATAACAGCACATAGAAGATGTAACCATGTAGTACCAAGGAAAAAATCCTCAATGATATGCACAACCTGCAACAACCTGCCACAAGAAACATTTCTCTCACCACAAACCTTCACGGCCACAGAGAGAAACTTTGCACATCATCTTCCTGTAGAGCATCCTCCTACATACACTTCTAATAGCTAGTTGTGTCAAGAATGATCTTCACATCCTAAAAGAAAATCCTTAACAACATCCATATGTTCAATCACCAAGATCAAACCATCTTTAACAAACATGGATGTAAGCCTCTCAAAGAAGATCAAAACTACTTCATTCCCCATTTTAGGAAATCATCCCATACAACATCTCCTACCAATTCTCATTAGCAACAAGGAGATAAAACAAAACTGTACAACTTCCACTATGAATCTTCCAGAACCATCAGTCAACAATTCAAGATCCATATCATGAAAGTGAACTTAATAAAACACATTTGAAAAATATAATGGGCCAAATACCTTTCAGATAAACTATCGAGTAGACCAAGAGTGGGAATGAGAATACTCCTTCAAGATAAACAAGTCATCATGACTAATCCAAGAGAAATCTCCTCATAGGTCTCTATTGAACTCACGTTCAACCAAGGTGTAGGCTTCTCGGACTTTCTACTGAAAACTTCACCAAGAATAACAAGCAGAAACACTTCTCTCATAAGAGAAAGACAGCCTCACCTTATTCTTCATCTATCCATGAGTACTAGCAATTGATCATCTCATGCTAAACTTCAACTGCATTACTGCACTATCATGAAGTATCAAGCAAATAATCAAAGCACTCCATACACAAAGAATTACCAGACCACTATCAAAGCTCCAATCATCTGACTCAGGAACTTATCATGACACCATGATCTACACATCCCCATAGGAGATCCCATGCTTCAAGTGACCTCACCATTGTCTCAAGTACAATGCACAATGCCAAAACTCCAGTGCACAAGCAAGAGTTTACCATGACATAAAGCAAATAGACTTAAAAACAAACATCAACTATCAAGCACCACCAACACCTTAGCCAAAGACTCCAAGCGTCTTCCATGGATTCAAGATGTTGCATATCTTCAAGTAATGTCCATGCAAATGTGAAATAAACCCTTCTATAGCAACAGGATCAAAGAGCTCTCCCAAGAAACATCTGCAACACTAAAGAAGACCATTCACCACCATGTGATGAATCCACAGTCACTGCTAGAGCTCCCACTGAAACGTGACACCCGAGCTCTCCAAGCATCATGAATACATGCTACAGGTTCCCATAACCGACTATTCAGGTACTCAATAGTATCCATCCTCTCATCTCAAAGCACCACACCAATGCACAAGTGACCACAGACAAGGCCAGCTAACAAGTTTGCTCCAACAATGAATCAACCTCATGGATATAGACAGTCCACTTTCGAGTTGTCTCACAGCAACCATGTAGGTAAAGACAGCCTGCAACATTGCACAACCCGTAGACCCATTCAACAGAAACATGCAAACCCATCATCGCATTGGAAATGCAAAACTGAGATCTCAAAGAGAATAACCACGTAGACAACATGACTCAAAGACCAAATCATGCCAAATCTAATTTTCCAATCATGTCCACAACGAGAACCATAATCAAGGAACCCACAAGCACCACCACAGGAATGCTAAGTGACAAATCACGTACCAACACTCCCATGCAGAGAAGAAAACACACCTCCTCAAAACATGCACCAAGCATGCATGCAGAACTGCAACTATCTCATCCAGCACCACCCCAAAAGGCTAGTGTCTAGACAATAGCTTAACAACAACTTTGCATGGTCACAAGTTTTTCTTAACCATGTAAAACCTACAAAACTATAGAGCCATGCAAGTACAAAACATCCTTAGGAAGGAAAACAGCAGTTCAGGAGAATCTAGGTCCCTTTCAGACCAACTCTAAAACCACCAACATGTACATGCATCCGAGAAAGAGAGAAAGGCTATTTCAGAAGCTTGCAAATCATCTAATGATTAACTCCATAGCCTTCAAGCATTTGAGGTTAAAAGGAACTAGTGCCTTCCAACACCAGGAACCACCACTTGGCATAAGCACTCTCTTCCATGAACGAGAAACAACCTAGGCTTCTCCATATCACCCAGGAGCCTGACACACAGACGCCCAATATGAAAGCTTTACTGCTACACAGCCACAGAGCAAAGAAATCCACCTCATACTCCAAGGTTATACCGCTACCAGCTAGGAGACACAGATCATGACATGACCAACTCCCTTTTCCATCTTGACCATCCTTCAAGCTGCATGATGTCTCAAAATACCACAAGGATTCCACTCATCAAAGGATCAATACATCAGTCTATTCCTCCAGATTTCTTCCAGCCCATCAAGCTAAGAAATCTTCACAGGAGAAATATCCAGAACCAACAACCAGAAGAAGGCTTTGATACCACTTGTAAGGAAAAATCAATGGAGCGCATCTCATAGAAACTCCAAACAGTAGTGCCTTCGGTAACTTTTATTTTGATTAGGTTGCCTCAAAGACACGTACAACTATGTCCTAAAGCGGAAACAGACACATTTATTTCCCACATTGATCCTTCTGAGAAAAACACATGTAAATTCAACAGCAAGCAACAACACAAATGAAAGATACTACAGAAAACATAACACAAATATTTTACGTGGGGAAAACCCTTTTGGGTGAAAAACCCCACTCTCCAAAGTTGAGCCATTGTATTATTCAACAACAGAAAGTTACAATACAATTTCAGGCTCTTAGCCTTTTCAGAGATTACATCTTGTTCATTCTAGATACAACTGGTAGCACACTATCCCTGAGAGATCAGGAGAGATTCCAGCATAACACTACCTGATCTCTTCCTCTGCTTTGACCTCATGGCCTCAGCCTTTCGGCCAGCCACTCGGTCCTCACTCTATCGCTCTCTCACTGGCTCTCGGCTCTTCAGCTCCTTAGCTTATCAGCCCCCTCTCCTTCCAGAACGTCCAATGCATACATATATGCATTCGTTCTCAACAGGCTCTATGAAATCATTCTTTTCCAACTGTCAGATCAGAACTAACGAATCACCCAGCCCAGCATCATTAGATGTTTCCAGTTCCTCATGTTTTAGTTTTCCAACTTCCACACAGAAATGGTTTAGCAAATGGTTCACATCCTGCTTTCTCTGATTTTTCCAAATCGCACCATGTCGGACAGTCATCCAAATGGTCAAGGGCATTCAACCTGTGTTGTCATGTTGGTGAGACACTAACTGTGTCTCCCCGATGCCAACATAGCCAGCATTTGATATCACCAAGAGTCATCCCTATCGGCAAGAGGTTACATCGATTCCAGAGAGCTATTGCTAAGACTTCGCCATGTTGCCAAGACCTCACACCGAAGATCACAAGGTATTCCGAAGAGTTCATCAGTCGGCAAGACTATCGCTCTTCACCCAGACATTACACCGAAGTCTTCAAGTCACATCGACCTTAGCATTCTCATCGGTGAGACAATCGCCATTCGATGAGACTTCATACTGATGTTCAAAGGTCATTCTGAAGTGTATTCGGCAAGACTAACGTCTTTCACCAAGACATCATACCAAGCCTTCAAGTCATACCAAACACCGAGTAGTCGCCAAGAGTCATACCGACATCAGGATTCCCATCGGCAAGACAATTGAGTTCGCTAGGAGTTCACACCGAGCCTCTCAAGTCATACCGAGCACCAAACAGTCGGCAAGACTTATCGCTTTCGCTCAGATGTTATACCAACATCAAGATTCCCATCAGCAAGACAATCACTCTTCGCCAAGACATCATACCAATGCCTTCAAGTTACCCCGAAGTCTTCTGTTGGCTAGACATTCCGCTCTCGCCAAGACCTCTCACCGAGTCTTCATGTTGTTCTGAAGCATCCACCAGTCGGCGAGACTCATCGTTTTCACCAGGACTTCATACCGAGGTCCTAAGTCATACCGAGCGCCCCAATCACCAGTCGGCAAGACTTTTGTCTTTTGACAAGACCTTACACCAAGCGAACATGTCATACCGAGTCAGCAAGACATTTGAATTTCGCCAAGACATCTCAAGGAACACAACATGTCATCCCGAAGACTATTGGTGAGACTCTCCAAGTCACCAAGACTTCATACCGATCATCTTGAGCTACTCTGATGACTTCAGTTGTATCCCTATCGACGTGACCTTCCTTCATCGTTGAGACTTCTTCCCGAGACCTTGTGTTACCCCGATGACCATATACTATCAGTGAGACATTTCTCATCGATATGAGTCATACCGAACATCGAAGACTCTCCCCGAAACCAGATAAGAACATTTTTTCAGCCAGAGGTCTCCACTCGACAAAAGGTCACAGCGAATACATCTAGGTCACAGCGATAGACTTCATTCGGCAAGACATCAACTCTGTCTCAGTGACATGAGAAAAACACAAGGTTATTAAACTACCAATCGACTAGACAACAGGAATGTCACAGCGACCATGCTTTCTCAGAGGTTTCAGCCTGTGAGATTGAGGCAATAATTCCAACACTGACTCATTTTGTATTTTTGCTATGCTCTGCTCTACTCTTCTCTATTTTTCTTCCCTTCTGAAACTGTGCATAGATCTCTCAATCACCCTTCTAATACTCGCACACACACCTGTTCTACTCTTCACACATATTCGCACACTTCCAAACTCTTTTTCTCTTCTCCAAAATGAATTACCGATCTCATATATATCCGCTAACAAAGATTTCATCGCTTCAACTCAGCTTTAACAAAACATGAAATATACTTCAATGGTCGGCTCAAATCACAAATTAAATTTAATGTGCACCCACCAAAGTCGGCTAAGACATAGCCAGAACCCAAAACAAAATAACCAACACAAGAAACAATTAATTAAGTACTCCTTATACATCCGCAACATGCGACATTCACTAGGTCAGCGACAATGAGCAAATAAACAGAGAAACATCCTGCCAAAGCATTCAACCGGATCTCCCAACTCATACACTGATCAATGCAACATCACAAAACTTAACATACAAATAGTGTAGATTCTTAACAAACTCTCTTAGAGATCCACAACTCAAAATGATGATTCGGTGAGGCGTACAGATCAACTAACTGACCGGATACCCTGTTCTTCATACTTTTTGTCTGTAGAACGCTGATCTTTACATATCTTGTCGGTACGGATAAATTCTAATATGCGGATTGGAGGGATGAATTAGGTTTCCATCAATGACAACACTAGAAGCCACATGCCATCAAACAAGCCATATGCCAACAATCTTCCCCTTTGGCATGGATGGCCACACTTAGTGAAAAATGACTAAGTGTCAAAATTCAAAATTTCAAAACTCAAACTCCCCCTTAGAATGATAAAGCATTTTTCATTGCTCTCCTCCCCCTTTGACATCAATGAAAAATATATTCTTCACTAAGCTCTCTCCCCTTTTCCAAAATTCAAAATTTGAAGTGCAACTGTTGCATAAATAAAAAAAATATTTTATACTTATCTTTCACTTATGGGAGAAATTTATTCCAAGCATCTACTGTAATCCCAATAATTATTATCAAGTTGTTGTTTTCTGATGTCCTATTGATGATCTTGATAAGGGATTCTGGAATTATAATCACTTCTTCCAACTTCTCTCCTTTCCTCAAGATCTCAATTTGCTGCTCCAATCTACATTCAGTTAGATCCTTCACTTTCCAGAAAGTGTCCATAAGAGTGTTTCTGGAAAAGTGAACCTTTGCATGCTCAACCTGCAACTCATAAATATTTTTCTTGACTGCTCCATCATGGTCCTGAAACATATTGTAATCCTGACCAATTTTGTTCAACTCATTCTCAATCTACTCCAGCTTGTCTTTGTATTTACCAACCACATGACACCACTGAAGGCAATAATTGTAGATCTTATTTTTTGAGTCAATGCATTACCTTAACATATTCATTTTCTTTTTCAGTTTGGTAAGGGACAGCCTAAACTGCTCCTTCAAATGTAGAATTACTTCTTCCTCTTTCTTGTCCTAAGGCACAGAGGCCATAGCCTCCCCGATACATTCGATCAACTCTTCTGGAAGTACATTTTGCAAACTTTCCAATTCAATGTTGTTGTGCACAAAGTAACTACCTAGAGTGTCCTCAATCAAGTCTTGTTCATATGAGGGTCCATCTAACCATATGTCAGAAATCTTTTGCATTTCATCTTCCTCCTGAATAATCTGCAGTATCTTTGTTTTGAATAAAGCACCTTCTTCATCGCTTTCTTCTGCTATTATTACATCCGGTTCAACTGATTTTGATTCATCTCTAGGAGTGTATTCATCAAAATCTTCATCTGGTATATCCACAATTATTTGTCCTTTGCCTTTTTCTTCAAATTTTGGGGACTTGTGTGCTAGAGGGGTGTCATCAGCAAACTCTAGAGCCCTTTTTTGCTTCCTCTCCACTTTACCGGAAGAAGACCCAACTTCAAGCATCTTTACCAGAAGGGGAATGTTAACTATTCCAAACTTTCCCAACAGCTCTCTAAAGAAATTTTCATAAACTTGCTCACAATTTTTTAGAGCATATGTTCAAAAATTTGCTTACAAACCGGTTCACTTTCCTTCCATACCACATTATCATTCTAAGGCAAACAAATCAAAAAATACATCATGATACATATGATCAAGGTACCAAACCTGAAGGGGTAATCTGCTTCTTTCGTCAATTGCACATTTTCCATTAATTGATCCTTCAGCAAACCACACAGATCAAAGTCTTCATCTTCCATTATAATTTTGTGAGCGATATAAACTACGCCTACCGAAGTTGCGCCTTCCCTGTTTCTGAAGAAAATTTTGTATGAAATCCCATGTGCAATATACCTTGTTATTGGATCTTTGATCATCAAGATTACTAGAGCCCTCTGATCTCCTGTCACTCCGATTAGGGTTTTGACTTCCTTGTTCTGAATCGACTTCTTTTTCGGAATATCCCCAACATTGCATAAACTAGTTAATTCTCTAATCACATCCTTCGAAATAAGATAGGGTTTATCCAAGGTTAGAATTTCCTCATTCAATCTATTCAAGATAAACCTGACCACTTTCGTGTTGATGAAATAAGGAAACTCATTCCAAATGTCCAAACTTTTATGTTTCGCACCTTCAAGCCACTTCAATTCACCGGCTGGTAAAAAATTTCTCACAACCCTAATCTTTCCACTACTATACTCATCCAAATTCATCATTCCTTTGATTTGCTTCATTTTTCTTTCTGTATGGAACAAGTTTTTCTACTGAGCACAAAATTCAAAATTCTACAAGCAACTGAAATACCTAAAGAATTTGTCGCCAAATTTTCTTTACTCCTTTGAAATTTCACTACAGATGCTCTCCTTTTGTTCTTCTTCAATGCAAGGTGACAAATGAGGGTTCCAAATATCCTTTTATAACTTTTCACACCTAACCTTTTCACCGCATTAATACTTTTCCCTAGGAGTTCCAGGTACTCTGTTTTCTCAAACAGCAAAAGAAAAATTTGTCTGCGGACCTTCTACTTCTCATGTTTCTACATAAGCAATCACTGATGCATTTGCAAACTTTTATCACAACTACTGACAATTTCCTACATTTCGGTGCCAGCTACTGATAGGGGGTCAAAGGATTTTCCTTGAAAAACTCCCCCTAGGCCAAAGGCCTAAGATCAATTTTTGGAGGAATTACCAGAGGCTGCTTCCAATATGGGCTTATTTCCTTCATCAAATTCACTCTTCTTTACCCACGTTTTCTTCATCTGATCTCTTATCTCTTCCACAGTCACTTTTCCTTTTCCTTTGTCATCTTTTTTATGAAATTTGTCCTCTGTATATCAGACCTCTTCTATCCATGTTTATGTTCCTACAGAATCTTGCAATGTGACCAAATCTGTTGCAATTGTAACACACCAGATTTCTTTGTCTAGACCATTCATTCCATTGATTTCCCTTTGATCTGCATTGATTAGCAACATGCCCAAATTTTCCATAAGTGTAGCATTTAACATTTCTTATACTGGCAGACATACTTTTGCACTCAATTGACTTGTGACCAAACTTTTTGCAACTAAAACACTGACCGAGAAATGATGGAATGCTTGAATTTATTTTACCTCTACACAGAGAAGCCATATGACCAAATTTATTGCAAGCAAAGTAGTAACCATTAAACTTTTGAGCATTGGGTTGTCTTACCAGATACCTTTTGCCTTTGTTCATCTAATTTCTTTGTCTGGAATCCTTATGTTCAAATCCATAGCTTTCTTCCTTCTCATATCCAATACCTCACTTATCATATGCATCCTTTTGTCCTTTAGTCAACTCATCAAGCTTAGCAGAATTGATCCTGAACTTCTCCTTGTATTCGTTTGCAGTAGTGAGTTCATCTCTGAGAATAACTATCTATCTTTCAAGCTCTTGTTCATTATTTATGGATTGTTGCAATTCAATCTCCATCTAAATGAATCCACTATTTACTTTGTTGCATTCTTCATATTTTTCTTTTAAGGACTGGGCCAAATTCTCCTCATTCTTCTTCCTTTCTTCAATCTCTTTAGTCAGCTTCATTTCCATAGATTCCATCTCAAGCTTTAGAGTAGCATTGTCCCTACCAAGTTTTTCACATTCTTCAGTTATTTCTTTTAGGGTCTAATTCAGGTGAACATCTTAAAAGCTTTTCTTTTCTTTCTGCTTTAGCTGATCACAAAGTTCCTTCCTCTTTCCTCTTGACTCGTTGATTTTATCCTTCAATGATTGAATGAATTTCTCAGCATCCACAAGATTTGCTTTTAATTCCATGACTTCTGCTTTAGACTGATCAAGATCATCAAGTGCCACCATAAGCTATTGTTGAAGACCACCAGAGTCCATTGCAATTCAAGATCCACTCAAGTTGTTAAACTTTCTGTAGAGGAACCTTGCTCTGATACCAATTGTTGGACTCAGGGAACACTGAGAGGGGGGGTGAACTAGTGTTCAGCAAATTTCAACAATTAAATCTGGATCTTAAACCATTTACAGCACATAAATAGAAATAAAGATGCAAGCACATGAACAAGATAATTAAAGCACCATTACACCAATATTTTTACGTGGAAACACTTTTAGGGGAAAAACCACAGTGGAGATTAATCCACAATTATACTCTGTTAAAAGTATGAACAAAAGGGAATGCACTTGCATTCAGGCACACTGCCTAAAACTCACTGCTCAAAATAAGGAAGGCTCACTGCCTTACAAAGTGTTTGTGATTACAACAAAAATTGAACTGAGAAGATAGCATCTCCAAATGCCTGGATTCAATTTCAATGAAGCTTAGTGGACGATCTTTAGCCCTTCTGACTGATTTTGTATTTCTGCTCTGCTCTTCTTTGTTTTTCTGCCCTTTTGAAACTATGCATAGATCTCTCAATCACCCTTCTAATACTCGCACACACATTTTCTTCTCTTCACACATATTCGCACACTTTCACAATTTTTTTCTCTTCTCCAAAATGAATTATAGATCTCATATATATCCGCTAACAAAGATTTCATCGCTTCAAGTCAGCTTTAATAAAACATGAAATATCCTTCAATGGTCAGCTCAAATCACAAATTAAATTTAATGTGCACCCACCAAAGTCGTCTAAGACATAGCTAGAACCCAAAACAAAATAACCAACACAAGAAACAATTAATTAAGTACTCATTATACATCCGCGACATGTGACATTCACTAGGTCGGCCACAATGAGCAAATAAACAGAAGAACATCCTGCCAAAGCATTCAACCAGATCTCCCAACTCATACACTGATCAATGCAACATCACAAAACTTAACAACAAGATAGTGTAGATGCTTAAAAACCTCTCTTGGAGATCCACAACTCAAAATGATGATCCGGAGAGGCGTACAGATCGACTAACTGACTGGATACCCTATTCTTCATACTTTCTGTCAGTAGAACACTGATCTTTACATATCTTGTCGATACGGATAAATTATGATCTACAGATCGGAGGGATGACTTAGGTTGCCATCAATGACAACACTAGAAGCCACAAGCCATATGCCAACACACACAAGTTCTAGGAATGACTGAATTGAATTAATACAACAATGTATGCAAGCTATACATCTGAAGATAAAGTAAAGGAAAAACACATGAGAAGAGATCATATCCAACTTTTCCTTAATGGTTGATGTTGATGTCGGTCCTTCTATCTTCAACTTGATCCTTCTATCTCCAGCTCCTCTCATTCTCGATCTCCAGATGTACTTGTAGATGATTGAAAGATTTTGTTAGAGCTCGGGACATGAAATCTCATCATATGTTTCATCAACAGACATATAACTTGCAACTATGATGCATTAAATCAATTGAGCCATTATCAGATAAATGCAAAATAACCAAATCAGATCATCAAATGAAAGTGAAATCATCAGGAAGAGCATTGAACTTCATTATTTTTCTAACTAGTTTGCTCATTGTGCAGGTACAGGTTCATCTTTCATTTCATGATTCATCTCTTTTAACATTTCAGCATGTGGAGACAAATGTGGCTCCCACAAAGGTTGATCCCAGCATGCTAAGGGTTGTTGTCTTTATCTTGTTTGTAGTCATTATCTATAGGAGTGCCATCAAAAGAATGAAAATTATGCTACTAGGCAATTACCAGAGTGAAGAAAATCATCAAAGCTTGAAGAGCAATGCAACAGTGAGAATTCAAGATAATGGGCAATCTTATATCAAATAAGCATTTTCCCCTGCTCTGGGAACTACCCGGTGTCAAAATAATGCTTAGACATTTTCAAGCATACACAGTAGATTTGTGAAAGTCACTGTTTATAATAAAGGCAATCAATATACTAATGACATGCATGGTGAAGCATACTGTATAGTCATCACTTTGATATAATGGCACAATCATTTCAAATAAGACAAATGAACACCAAAGAAGCAATTGATAGCCTATAGGCCAATGCTAAATATGGAACATTATAATGATCACAGAAAATTGAACAATAATGTACAAAATCAATGATCACTGCAAATATTGCACAATAAGATAATAGATTACACAGAGAACAATATCATATTCATATAATTCTTGCTGATTTGGCTACTGTGGAATGCATAGAGACTGAGAACATGACAAAGGATAGTGCAAAGATATTGCTTGGAATTTGTTGCATGAAGAGACCAAAAGGTCATCTATAAAATAGGAGTGCAGATCAATATAGGAGGCACTAAACATTAGAGAGTAGTCCCATAAAGAAAGTAGCAATGACAAGTTTTAAATTTCAGAACCTCACAAAGTAAGAAGGTTATGGCAAAAGAGCTCCAATAATAGAGAATATGTAATGAGCATCTACAGTTATGGAATTTTTCAAGATAGATGTTGTGGTTCTTGGATCAAGGAGACATTCTATATGACTATGAGAAAAAGTATCGTCACAGAAAAGCAACAAGAGCATAAGCAAAATGAGGAGTATGTTCTAATAGTCATTGTCTATTATTTTGTCTAGTTGGCCACATAGTGTTGGAGAGTCTCATTACATGATGCATAATAAACTCTTTCCATTGTCAATATTTACTTATAGAACATGAATTCACATGAAATGCATAGCATTATGAGTGTCATTAACGATGAATGCTACAAGTGATTTGCAGAGTTCCATATCAAGAAGGAAATGACAATCTGAAAGCCATAAAGAATGACAATCTCATGAAACCCTCACAAAAAAGGAGCAGCAAACATTATCATAATTTTGAATGGTTTAAGCAAAAGGCACAATCAGAAGAAACAGTCAAAAGAGCAATAAATATGCAAAAACATAGATAGAAGAAAAGATCAAGACCCAATAAAGGGAAAATTGTCACAAAAAAGGATGTAGATTTCCTTTGTTCTTTCACACAAACAGCAATATATTTCACAGATAAGGAGCAAACACAACAAGGGTTTCTTCATGATTTCAACACAGCAAAGGATTCTTTATCATTTCTTGCACAAAGATAAAAAGGTATCTTACATTTCCAAGCAAAGCCATTAGCGGATTTCATAAAGGAAACAAGATTCCATTCATTTTTTTGTGACAAATAGAGAATTTACAGAGATACAAATACATCAGTTTTATTTCTTTCATTTGCAAAGAAAGCAACAAAGTGAAACCCTCAGCCTGCAAAGAATATGAAGCCCACGGCCTGTAACAAAGTGAAACCCTCGGTGTATATACACAAGAAATACAGATCATAGAAATATAGCATTCAAGGAGCCACGGCCTAGGGTTTTAAAACCCTCAAAATAGGTCGAATCAAAATATCGAGAAGATTCAAACCAACGGCCAGATACAATAAGTTGAGTTCATCGCCATGATCCAAGTTAAAGGCATGAAAAGTGCTCAAAAAGAGAGAGAAAGGAAGATTTTCTAATCTTTTGTTTTCAAAAATGGAGGATGCATGTACACAGAAGCAAGTTTAGTCACATGTCATTAATTGTGCTATAGATTTATCTTCCCCTTAAGGTTGTGAAAATATCATTTTCCTTCATAAAGGATAGATTATCAGGCCTTTTTGCAAAACATTTATGTGATTAAACTGTCCAATTTTAGTTGTGAAAACATATTTTATGAGAGATAGTTGTGAATCAAGCTACTCATCTTTTCCATTTAGGTGCCTCACCATAGTTTAAGTTTCAGTTTATCCATTTATTTCAAAGCCTTTCTTCCCTTTGTATAATTTGATAATCCAACCTCACATATCCCAATGAACACCTAGAAGAAAATAACTTGTCACCAAAGGAGATCAAGAGACACAAGAATGTGCTCTGCAAACATAAAGCAAAAATGCATTAGCCGAGAAATTAATAATTACAAAGAGATCAATCCTTAAGAAAGGAGATCGAAACCCTAAAGGTGAGAACCCTAGGATGAGGATTAAATTAGCATGTGACAAGTGTCAAGATCATAATGAACAAGACGATATGACTAATTTAATAATGCAAAATAAAGATTCCTAAGTTTAGCTTAAGTGAAATAAAGTAAAGGTGACTTAATTAATTAATCAATATGATTAAATTAATCAAGTAAACAACCTATTAATCTAACACCCCCCCTTAAGATGAACTTAGGGAGAAGCTAAGAAACTAAGGACAAAATGCATGAAAGCAAAGATGGGTCCCGGAAAACAAGGTCAAATGTGGTACCCATGTACAAATGTAAAAGATCTCTCACAATAGGAGAAAAGGAGAAAACCATGTGGGAAAAACTCCTCTCCAAAAGAGAGAAATACAAGTGGTCTAAGAAGCCTCCAAACAAGAGTGAAGGATGAAGAAGCCTTCAATCAAGAAGAAATTGTCCCAAAAGATAGGAACAAAGGATGAACATGGAAAACACCACTGAAGCATGAAGAAGCTGCAAACACTGTCGTAGAATGACTGTTGAAATGTTGAAAGAAAAAACCCTTTGTAAAACAAATGATGATCATGATCAAGAAGACAAGAATCTGCATGAGTTCCCTCAATGACACTACTCGAATCTAATGGAAAACCAAGTCAAAACATCTAGAACTCGAAGATACAAATGGCACAAGTACCAATAGTCAGAAGAGTTGATCAAGTGAAAATGGAAGGTCGCCTCCAAAAATAGGAATGCAATAGTGTCCATATGGTAAGTTCTCCATCTCGCTGAAATACATGGGTAACCAGCCGCTGCATCTGCCTAGTACATAGGAACAAATATTGTATACATAGCTCACTCTAATGTGAAACAAAGGAAACATTAGCACCAACAGTAGAAACCCCCCCATAATGCTGACAAGGGAGAGGTATGACAGGTACACTGAAACTAAATTCCTGAATGTAGTGTATGATAAAGAGCCAAGAACATTTGAATGTGCAAACATGAAAGTACAAGAAGATATAAAGGATGTGCAAACCAAGGCACACACGCATGAGAAAGGTATGAAGGAAAAACGAAGGAAAACATCAACCCCCATGGAACTTTATATCATAGTGCGATTACAACAAGGCACCAAGTGATGTGCAAGAATCCCAATACGTCACATATAAAGCTGAGGCACTTTATTGCAGTGTGTTTACAAATGATAAATACATGCAATATGAGCCCATAAGGTCCAAAAAAGACTACAGTTGAGAAGAAGTATTTATGGAAAATACCAAAAATAAAATATGGAAACTACCTGCAACACTGTGAAGATCTCGAAACTAGCTTTCCCATGATATCGCATTTTCCCATTTTCGACATCGTATGCAAAAGTTATGTTGAAAACACTGAAGGCAACTCTAGAAAAGAAGATCTGACTTTGACTAGAAATAATGGTGACATGAGAAAAAATATCCAAAAATACCTACACCACTAGAAAGTACTATGAGTCCTCTTTCTGACGATATCTCGTTTTCCCAATTTCGACACTGTGGGCAAAAGTTATGGCCTCTGGAAGAAAACTACCCTAAAAGAGCAATTACACAAACTACTGGAAAAAAAATTGATGGTCATATGACCGTCATAGCAAAAACACGGCATTAAAATTGACGGCCAAATGAACACCTGCAATCAAATAACCTGTCACCAAAGGAGATCAAGAGACACAAGAATGTGCTCTGCAAACATGAAGCAAAAATGCATTACCCAAGAGATTAATAATTACAAAGAGATCAATCCTTAAGAAAGGAGATTGAAACCCTAAAGGTGAGAACCCTGGGATGAGGATTAAATTAGCATGTGACAAGTGTCAATATCATAATGAATGAGACGACATGACTAATTTAATAATGCAAAATAAAGATTCCTAAGTTTAGCTTAAGTGAAATAAAGTAAAGGTGACTTAATTAATTAATCAATATGATTAAATTAATCAAGTAAACAACCTATTACTCTAACACCCTTTACCTTCAATATTTCCAGTTATTCATTAGAAAATCATAAGGGAGTCGGCCCATAATCTAGAGATTCATCTTCACTATGAGCATACCCACAGGCTCGAAGATGTTTCAATGTTTCACGAGATTGCTGAGCATATAAACTTAGCATCCAGGTGCAATCTTCGTGACAACAATACCAAAAAGAAAGGGCATGCTCATAGGCTTACAATCAACCATGTGAAAATGATCCAAGAGATTGAGAGCAATACTTATCTAAAAAAATTATTGAAGGGCCACAATCCTAAGGAAGTAGTTCAATAGACTCCAATCAATCATAGTAAACTTGTCATGTAGAGTAAACTTCATTATACCAATGATGGATGAATTTTGTATGATGATGAGATAATAGACATGTCAAACCGAGAGTGGAAGTACATCATCCTTGCACAAAACATATACATTCAAATATGACTACCATCAAGAGAACCTTATATAATAAGCTTTTGAAATGGGCTCTCGCTCCTGCTCCACTTGTTCATCGCATGTTGCAAGGATCCATGGTTCCTCTGTATTTGTTGCTAGTGTGTCGTCTGTTGTGGTTCTTATTACTATGTCTAGTGTTGTGTTGTTTGGCTCTGTTCCATCTCATGTTGCAGGTGTGCTTGTTTCTAGTGCAACCACAAGTTCTTCTGTTGATGTTATTGGCGAGCGATTTGTTGTTGATGGTGTTGCACCTTCTACTCTTGTTGTTGGAGGTGTTGGGGTTTTTGCTAGTGCATCCCCACTGGTGCCAACTTTTGTTATTAGTGGACACAAATTTTCTCAAGCTATTGGTTTTGGTGTTGCTCACCCTTTGAGGAGGAAATTTCATCCTCTTCCTTGTGTCAAATCATCCCCGATGGTGGTATGTGGCCAAGATGTGAAAAATTAGGACTTCTACCAAAGTAGGGGTTTGATGTGCAAATTATTCAATCTTTGGCCTTCTCTTACTGTTCTTCATATTTATAAGAACAGTAAGATTCATGGAGGCCTTTTGTGACAGGTAATATTGAGCTTTTCATTTCCTCATTTTCCTCCTCTGAGGACAGAAATTTTGTGTTAGCCAAGTTGTGGGCTTGGGGGGAGCACTCGCTCTTTGTTAAGCTTTGTTCAACCTCCTTTAATCCTCTTATTGAGCCAGTTAATGTGTGTTTAGCATGGGTTAGACTACTGAATCTCTCTCTACAATTTTGGGATCCTTCATGTTATGAGGCCATTAGTAACTCTATTGGTTGCTTCTTGAAATTTGATGATTCTACTTCATTTATGGGGAACTCCACATTTGCACGCATTCTAGTGAATGTTGAAATCTCCAAACCTCTTCATGGAGATGTGGTTTTGATGGTTGGGGACAAACCTTGGACTCAACCTCTTGATCATAAGGGCCTCCCCTTAAGATTTTTTTGGTGCTTCTCCATCAGTCACCTAGTTATGGATTGTCCTCTCTTTTGTCGCAAGAGCTTTGCTATGTGGTGGAAGGATGCTAATGATGACCAATTAACTAGTCATGATCCTAATTATTTGTCAAATGACTCCTCCTAGGAGATGATGTGTCCCTTGCTTCTGGTGTAGCTCCAACACCCTCAAACTCTATGGTGGAACCTCCTACCCCCCCTTGCAAATCAACTTGACCTTGGCTTTAGACCCTCCTCATTGTTCTTCTCGTGTTAATGGACTCTTAGTGGGGGAATCCCCCCGGATTCACATTGTCCTACACATGTGGTTGCTCCCTCTTTATGTGTTGGCGGGCCCTCTATGGGGGTTTCAACTCATACTTCCCCTTGTAATGAGCATTTGGATGATAATATTGCTTTGACTATTATTTTTAGGAGGAAATGTCTTCCTTCTTCCTCTTCCCACAATCATACTCATGTTGTGGGTGAAATGTCAACTCCCCCTTGACCTAGGTTTGTCTAAGTGGGACGCTAGTTGTCCTTTCTCTCTCTTTTTGTCTATTATCTTGTTTGGTAGCTTGGTTGCAATTTTTCATCTTTCTCTTGTTTGTATTGTTTCTCTGTTGTTTATGGCTTGTTTAGGCTTGTTTTATCTAGCCTTTTGGCAACCTTTGTATAGGGTTGGGACCCTTGTTTCTTGCTTCTTTTTGTTTATTTCTTGCTTTTGTACAAGGGTGTGGGCCCTTTCAAACTCCCTACTTACCCTAATCAAAAACATCAAGAGAACCTTGATGAAAGACAAAAGAAATTCATCGTCTTATAATATGCCCAAGTGGGTTGGTTCAAACCTTATAAGGATTTCCCAATATTGCATACCAAAGAAGAATAGTCAATAACTCCTATGGTTCCTTGTTTATATCCTCCTAAAGGTCCTTATATAGAAAGACACTCTTCATGGCCAATTGATGTATTTCTTAGTGATTGGTGTGGACAATGACACTTGATTCAAGTGGATGGAGTTTCTTTTGGAAAATGAGACACATGTCTCAATAGAGAATTTTTTTTTTCCATGGACAATTCCATACTTGATGTGGATCTATCCACTTACAATAAACCAATTTTCTTCCATTTTGAAGTTAGACCAAATATTAAGTGTCATTCTTAAGTGTATCTTCATCCTTTGTTGAATCCCATTTAACATTACTAAATGCTTCTCCAAAATGATGATGCATCTAAAAGTGAGGAAGATGATGATACTATGATTGTGTCATCTAGGTGTCAGATTCCCCACCCTACAAATTCTTATAGACACAAAGTGGGAGAATAGCAAGAGGAAAATTTGAGTTGTGAGACGGAGAATGTGGTGAAGGACAAAGAAAGCCCTGTGTTCAAAAATTGAAACATCACCAATAACTAAGGAAGCCAAAGTGGAGCAAAAAGTGATACATTCCAAGATTGGAAATATTTCCTTAAAAAAAATATATTCTCAAGGGCACCATCTCAATAACTAACAAAGATGCATTGCTTACTTGGTGGTTCCAAAGTCTTGTGTTTGTTTATGGGAATATAAGCCTATATAATATATCCAAAAACTTTGAAGTGCTTAACCAATGGTTTCCTACAACTCAAGCTTCCATAAGAGTGACTTATTTTAAATACTTTTGAGGAATATGGTTTTGAACATAACGCAAATAATGGCCTCAAGCTATTATTGCCATGCAAGTGACAGAAAATGAATCCTAAAACTAGACATTTCTTTCAAGGTGAATTGTGTGGTGATAAATTGGAGCTTTGGCTATGTCTAAGTAGAGCACAAGTGATGGATCGCCAAAGCTATGGTGGGTGCTAGAATCGAATAACCATGGTTGGAAATTAGTTAACGATAGTGAGTAGACAGTTAGCAACAAAGGGAAATTGTTGACAGTGAGTAGAATGAGATTAAGAAAAAGCTCAAATTTTGATAGGCATCAACAATATGCTAGTGTTGGGTGACAATATTTTATATTTTTTTAGTTAACATGTGTTGATCATATGAGATTATATAGGGAAAAAGGTTCAAAGATAAATTATTCCATTTGGAGATTGTTATCAAATGTTTCTATGAAGATTGATCTATTATTATGTTATTTATGTAGGTGAAAGTCCAGTATATATTTAATAGATTTGTCGATTTTGTATTTGATTTGGTAAATGTAATTAAATTTTAGTATTTAATGTGGTTAGACAAATTTAATTTTAAATTTTATGTTAGATAGTTGTGATTATTGGTTTGATTAGTTTTAAGTTACAATTTGGATATGGATGATCAAGTGATCTTTTATTTTTCGATTGCTTTGAACTCACTTGCGAGGTTTTTTTTTCATTTGGGAGCTTTGTACAAAAGATTACTAACATAATATTGAAAAAATATTTATAAATAAAAAAGGAAATTACTATATGTTTAAATTAGCTACAATTTCATATTAGATTTTACATGAATGTAAAATTATTAACCAAACATCAATTAATTATGATTACTTGTTAATAAATTAGTTGATAAAACTTGGACATAGTAGTTGAATAAAACTCAATTATTACATTTAATAAGTGTAAACAATAATTATAATGGAAATGTTAAAAAATAATAAGAAGGATATGAGGATAACAATTCATTCTCCAAAAATAGAAGCATGAAATTAATACCATAAGGTATAATAAATGCATAAATATACCAACACATGAAATGAAATTATTTTGTTTTTAAAGCATAATAACATCAATTTATTATAGATTAACAAAATAACAAAGTAGAATAATAAAAATGAATGTGCAAAAAATATAAGAATACAACATAACATTGATTATTAGACTAAACCACTTTGTGGGGGAAACCTTCATAGTTCTTACAACAAAAATATATTAGAATGATTTAGAAAAATCTAACCAATACCTCCTATATATAAGATAATTAGAAAATGAAGATTTTGTGATCCCAATTAGATAGACTACCACTACAATTATTAAATCTAGAAAACATCAAATGATCAAGATACATCCAATAAGATAAGAGCATAGCATGCCCCCTCTTCAAACAAGTTATGGATACTTGTAAATGAATGTTTAATCTTCCCAAGTAGAATCTTCTCTTATCAAGGAAATGCATTTGATGATATATTTAGTTAGCATCCTAGTCCATAGAGTTTTGATCCTTGTATGGATGGATTCTTCTATTTCTAAAATGACTAATCATTATCTATCTCTCTAAATTAGGGTTTTGTAGGAGCTAAGATATAGCTCATAGAACATGTTTGAGTCACTCAAGGACTCAAGCCTCCAGGATCATCTGCAAAAACTAACAACAACCTTCCACAAAAGGAAAAAGCAAGAACATGAAATCGCAACAATGGATGCAAGATGTGCCAAACTGAATATATTGGACTTACACAACACTCAACTAAGCTTTGGATTGATGAAATGTACATATGAAGCCTTGCTTATATAGGTAAGGTGGTGAATAGGATTAGACAAGATCATGGCAAGTGCCTTAATCCTATCACATGAGACAACATAGTCATAACAACCTAGGACACAAGCATTAAATTTTCAATGCAAATATTAAATGCATTAGAGAATTATTAAATTTTTAGATAACTAAAAGTAAATAATGAGACATGGCCCCATTATAACTAACTTCTAGAAATTACTAGGAAACTTAAATCCTAAGTAAACTTATAATAATGTGAATAGGTCCTCACCAATAACTAGTTAGGAAATAACCCCATTCACACCAACACCCCCCCATAAGTGCAAATTAGGGAGTCAATTATTATGCAAATGACACAATGGGTCCCGACTACAAGGTCATGTTAGATACCCATGTACAAGCGCAAATGCAATCTCTTGCAAACAAGGAAAAAGAGAAAACCTAGTGGGACAAAACTCCTACCCAAAAGAGATATGAAATACAAAATGCTCTCCATCAAAAATGAGAGGACAAAACCCCATTCAAGAAAGAAGAACCCCCATAAGAGAGACAAAGAAGAAGAGACCATTTAGCACCCCTCAATGAATGCATCACAAATCAAAGCAATCTCCATCCACACAAAGGATGATAAGAGAGACCATATAGCCCCCCCATAATGAGATAATCTATTGCAAAGAAGCATTGGAAGCACACTGTGAAGTAACTATGGAATCCTCAATCTGACAAGCAAGGGAAAGATAATTTTGTTTGCTAGAAACCATATTAGAGTCACTCAAGGACTCAAGTTGGAATCATGATAAAGCAACAGCAGAGCCAATGCCAAGGAGCACTGGAACACCCACTATATCGCACAAACCTTGAATCTAGTATAAAAGTTAACTCCTAAGTAAACTTATAATAATGTGAATAGGTCCTTCGGGCGGGGGATCTCACCCGCAAGGGACTAGTCTCGCCCTAGCTCACCTCAGGTACCCAAGGTAAGGGTTGTTGGGCCGCTAAGTTGGGTCACAGGGACACCCCTATTGTATCAAAAAAAAAAGTAAACAGGTCTTCAATAATAACTAGTTAGGAAATAACCCCATTCACACCAACAAGTTTTGTTCCCGCATGGAAGATTAAGTGGATTCATGTTGTTTATGGTAATTAAAATTTGTACACCACATTTCCAATTAGTTGCAACGCTTTGTAAGGATCATTATATATGGGTGAGAATTATTTATCACACTTATTTAGTGGCATCTTGTATAGATGGAGAATTAAGAAAAAAATATCACCCATTTCAAAATAACCTCAATTCTATATTTTTTATTAAGGTAAGAAGGGATTTTGAAAGGGCCTAGACCCTTGTACAAAAGCAATAAATAGACAAAAAGAAGCGGGAAATAAGGGTCCCAACCCTATACAAAGGTTGGAAAAAGGTTGGATGAAATAAGCCCAAACATGCCATGAACCATAGAGAAATAGTACAAATAAGAAAAAGAGGAACAACTACAACCAAGCTACCAAAAAAGACAATAGACAAAAAGAGAGAGCAAGGACCACCAGCGTCCCACTTAGACAAACCCAGGTTAGGAGGGAGTTGACATTTTACCTACAACACGAGTATGAGTTTGGGAAGAGGAAGAAGGAAGACCTTTCCTCCTATGAACAGTCCAAGCAATATTGTCATCCAAATGCTCATTACAAGGGGAAGCATGAGGAGAAACCCCCAGAAGGCCCGTCAACACACGAAGAGGGAGCACCCACATGCACAGGACAATATGAATTAGGGGGATTCCCCCATTGAGAGTCCAACGCGAGAAGAACAACAAGGAGGGTCTAAAGCTAAGGGCATGTTGGTCTACAAGGGGAGCAAGAGGTTCCACCATAGAGTCCAAATATATTTCTAACACTCCAGAGCTTCCTATTAATCTAAATATGCTTTTTGATTGAAAACATGGTATCACTTGTGGCTATAGTCTTGGAGAATGATAACATTTTGGTCATATGTGAAAGGAAATGTTATACCACCTCTTTATGTGTGCTAGCTTATGAACAAACCATGATTGATTATGTAATTCCAAAAAAAACATTCCAAATAATAAATAATTACCTTTATTTCTATAATTAATTGAGGGTGGTAAGAGAAGTTCTAAAATTGTTAAGTACCCAAACAAGATAATATATTGATTTGGATATGATTATAAAATATGGTGTCACACTCACTCACTTGGACTATTATATAACTTTTGAATTGACTTCTTAAATGCTACAACCATTGTGATAGCTATGAATTGATGAGATAGTGTACAAAAATTAGCATATTATGTGATTCTTTACACTATTCAAAATTCTTCCCTTCTAAACCAATATCTTATGATAACATTCACAAACCTTTATTGTCTTGGTAATCAAAAGTTATTCTACAAAGTTATGTACATCATATTTGTGGCCCTCATAGAAAAAATATTGTTTGGTGAATTTGTCAAGAAGACAAGTTGTCCACCCATTGGAGATGCAAGTGAATCCCCAAAAAAAATTGTTGAATACAAAGTTTGAACAAACAAATAGCCCATCTTTATACCACAAGGAATCCCTTTTCCAAACATATTTAGTTGGAGGCTTGGGTCATGTTTTTAATTAAGGTAAAGTGGTTTTGAAGGGACCATAAACCATATACATCAAATAGAACAACTCAAAGCATGTGTGACAAACCCAAAAGGGAGGAAAAAACATCTACAAACAAGTTGTCAAGCAAGAACCAATACAACTCCAACCAAGTTACTAAGCACAAAGGAGTCCAAGGACACAACCTAAACAATGCTAAACCCTACCTATTCAATCTCACACCCTTCACTCTAGTGTGTGATTAGTAGATAGATTTGGGAAAACCTTTCTTCTACCTTTGAATAATTGTCCAATATATGTTATCAACTGATTCCTCAAACCTAGAAGGGGGAAATTCCCCCTCAAAGGTTCCATCCATGGGTACAATAGAAACAAAGGAATTTCTAGCCAATGTTGCCAACTGGCAATCAACCACCTCAAGAGCAAGAATATATGGTATCGAAGTTGAGAGTATAATAGAAGTAGAGGAAATGAGACACTAAGCAAACAGAATAGACAATGAGTGGGACTCACCAATAAGAGCCAAAGGAGTTGAAGGAGCGAGAATCTCCAGAGTCACACCAACCATATGAGAAACCCCTTTAGGAACATGACTCACCACAAGGCGAACGAGAAGTGAAAGACCCAACATCCTAAGAATACTCATCATCTTAAGAAGAGGCAACAACCAAAGAATTAGAAGTATTTACATTCAAGTGATTTTTATAGGCCTCCAAAATGTATCTGCCCCTTTAGGCCAAGAGAGTGCACAATTAGAATCCAAGTTGCTAGTGGTGAAACATTGTTTACATCTAAATAAAACATCCTCATAGTTAAGTGGTTAAGTCCAAGGCCTATCCCCCACTATCAAAACAATATCCCAATGCAGAGCCTTGGGTCATGTTGCAATAATTGAAAGAGTTGTGAAATTTTAGTATATTGCTATGATTCTATCTTAGCTTCATTTATTTAATTTTCTTGGAGTATTGATGTAACGTAAAGTAATGCATCAACATCTTCTCCTCTAGATAATGGATCAACTACCACATTCTTCTTTTATGTGAGTTTGAATCGTACCCATTCATCTTGGTAACATTTTTCTATCCCTCCTCTAATTATAAACTTTCCTCCAACAAGTATTTGAGGCTATTATGACTTATTTTGACCGTATAATATTTTTCTACTAAATAGTGGTGGCAATGCTTGGTTGCATGTATGATTGCAAAGTTCATTTTTCATAAATGTTTGGATAGATTATTTCCTTTAGTTTGTGACTCTTGAAAGATATAGCTCCTTTTCTTACATCAAAATTAAAACAATGTAATATCTTGGAGCATCAAATTCAATAATGGATGCCTGAAAAATCTATAGTGGTTAAAATTAAATTTTTGCACATAGCTTGTTCTCGTTGTTAAAAGGCTTTTGTGTCTTCATCACTCCACCAAAAATAATCCTCCTTTGCTAGTGGTGTATATCAAGTAGATAATCACCAATAGTTTTTGACAAATCTTTGGTAGTATGCTACAAGAACTAAATCCCTTCTTTACTACTAGACGATCTTAGAAATATATTAGTAAAAACATAGGTTGCTCCTTTTGTGATCCACTTTCACACATTCATGCAAGACTTGATGAACTAGGTAAACCACTTCCTAAATTCCAAATGAGCACTTGCAAGATTTTAAATATATTGATTGTATTTCAATAACTACAACACTAGTCGATCTACATGTTGAATATGTTAAATGGGTATATTATTTTAAAAAAAGTGATATAAACTAGGTAGAAATGGAATTGATCAAACTCTAAAACTAAAAGTATTACCCAAAATTCCCATTGACCATATGTGAGACATACTATTTCTTAAACATACTACAATTTCTAATTTGGTGATTATTAAATCTAAAATCTAATTCAATGAAAACATTGCAACATTTAACCCATCACAAAAATCGTTAGTAACAAGAATAAGATAGTTTTTTTTATGGTGAGCCTAGTGATCTCTTGGTAGGTAGTTTTTTTATGGTGAGCCTAGTGATCTCTTGGTAGGTAAGAAACATTGTAGTTGTCATACTTCTTGCAAACCATCACAATCAAAAAAGATTATATGATTTGATTGTGCCAAATAATCCCTTTTGTAAGTATTTCCTAGACCATGTATTAAATTTCACTTTTTTGCACATACTAGTATCGATAGGGCCTAATGTTGGTTGATTGGATTCCAAGAATGAACTGATGAGCAATCATGATCCCTTTTTTTAGGGATGGCCTTTCTTCATATTTCCAGTTACCACAAGGTGTTTGTCATGAATATCTTAATGATCCACTAGTGGAGATGCTAGCAACTATTAAACCTTTAATGAATACAATTGAGCCACACATCCAAAAGATATATTTTTTGAGAAATTTTGTCATTTAATTGGAACTGGACATTTTGTTATGCTTTGACTATATTCCTCAACGATTAATTGTTTTCTTTTTTAAAGAAAAATCATAAAACCTCTTAGAAAATCTAAATTGTGCCTTAAGAATAGTTAGCCATTATACTCCCAAAATCACAACCACTCCTCCCATGCAGATGGAAAATACAATTGTATCAAACTATATTTGATGTTTTGGTATTTACGTAAACAACTAATTATACCATTTACTTACTATCTTAACCTAAAATTTAAGGGTTCAAATAAATACATATTTTTATATATACTACCAATTTTGTCCATGAAGTTAAGATTATCACCCAAATCATTAATACTACTATTTGTTACATTTTTAGGAATCCTTTTACCTTGAGAATTTGTGGCATGTTAATACCCATTAAGGCATGACAAGAGATTGTTGGTTGATGATGGATAAATGCTTCATCTTCATAATCCCTAGGTCAAATTTTAATTCTCAACCAATCTAGTTCTCACTAAATGTGTAACATTTTTACTCCACTTACATCCTTTAATGTATTTGTTGTGATAGTTATAGTACAATATGCTGGCTTCTTTTCTTCTATTTGTGGAGGTGGTAATCTACTTTATGGTGCAATATAAGATGTTGGAATGTAACAATCCTTTGAACTAGAGAATGAAATGTTATATATGGGCTATTGTCGTTTCTATATGTCTATGGCTCAATTCATAGAACCTGTAGACACCTAAAACATGACCTTACCAAACCACACCTAATTTTAGCCTATCCTTAGACATTAATTTAATAAATATCTAATATTTATTTAATTATTCTCATTCATTCCCATCCTTATCCTAATCCTTTAATTAAATAAATGTTTATTATTTATTTAATTATTATCCCTTAATTAAATAAATATTAATATCCATTATCCTTATCCCTTAATTAATTAAATCTTTATCATTTATTTAATTAATATCCTTCACATGATCCCACTAATTAAATAAATATATTTAATTAATTAATTACCCTTTATCATTTATCCTTTTTCATCTAATCCTAGCCCTCCATCTTGTTCACATGGATCATAATCTAAATTTATCCTCGTGTGACAAGTGTTCCATTCACATGTCTAACTAACTCCTTGCCTCAATTCATTGAACCTACACACCTAGCCAAAAGTTAACTATATTTTAATCCTATCCATTCATCTCATTTAACCTCTAATCCTAGCCATTGACATAAGGATCTTTATCATTATCCCTACCCTAAACCTAGATCCTAGCTATCATTTGACACTTGTCATATGATTGTTGGCTTTCGGTTGTTTATGATTTGTGGTTTTTCCTTGATGACAAAGTTGGTTCTTTAACAGGATGCATTCTCAGATTTTTTGATATATGATATGCATATTGGTTTATTCGCATATGGTTGGTGAATGATATGCAGTTACAAGATTTTGGATTTTGATTCAGGATTTGGATTTTGATTCAGGATTTTGATATATGATGATGCTGACAATGTTTATCATTTTGACAGAATGATTGTTTTTCAGTTTGATCCTTCAAGGCAACAAGTCACAGGTATATTCAGTTGATTATTATCAGTTTTTCTTTGAATGATATATTAGTGCATTATTAATCTCATATTATTGCACTATTGTATTGTTTTAAGGCATTCATGGCATTTATACTTGATTTGTATGATGGTGTTTACATCTGGTTTCTTGAGATGACTTTGGCTTAGTTTGGTTGTATTGGCATCATTGATATCACAGTGGTCTTTGCACTTGAAGTAATTAAGGATTGATCAAATAAAGTGATTCAAGTATATACACCATTGCTAAGGATTCTTAAGCTTCCTTTTTATATTCAAATGTAATGATATTGTTTAAGGAAGTTGATACACACATTTCTATGTGGTATTATCAATAATCGGCATTTGATATGATTATAAGAATCTTGGTTTATTGTTGACTATCATCGCCATATGAATTTTGGGAAGGTATTTATACCATGTAGTACATGGTCGGCATCTCTTGTAAAAGGCATGTGTGTACTTTATACTCCTAATGAGTATCGGGCATACTAAATATGTGTTAAAGTTATCCTAATTTGTCGGGTTTATTAAAGGATTAATAGATTATTTTCAAAGCTTGGTAAAAGGCATTTGATGTTTCATTTTTCAAAAGCCCTCATTAGGGCACAGAGGCAAAGGCTCACATGGAAAATGCCAAGGTTTTCTATGATGTTTGATAAAATCAGATTGAATGTTGTCGGTAGTTTGGAATGGTGATGGTGTCAGTAGCTTGAAGTGACAAAGCTCAAATACTCTGGAAAAGATTGGTTGGCGTCTACTAGTTGGACGGTTATGAAACCATTTGACAGGTTTTTGAGGTATTCTTTTAGTTGGTTTTTCACCGAATCGAGTATTTGCAAAACTTTTTGATTACATGCCACATTTTGTTAAGGAAAGGATTAGTTGTTTTTTTTAAAAAAGAGGCATAAAAGAGTTGTTTTGTATATCATTTCTTTCAGTTATAGCAGGATTATTGCAACTAGTTTTATAAACAAATTCTTTGTGTTCGAAATGGTGTTGTTAAGGATCTTTATGGGCTTAACCTGTGTTGGTTATGATATAAACCCTTTTAGGGTTTCTAGATATTTCTTGCAGGGATTAGTAACAAACTCTTCAGTTAATTCATTTAGGGTTTCTACAACCCTAATCAAGTTGGATTTGGTTTTACAGTTTTAAAAACTGCATTTGAAGGAAGCAGCTATAAAAGATAACTATCAGCTTTTCTATGGTGTTACTCTCGAGAAGAATGAAAAGAGATTTCATGACTATTCTTTAAAGACTTTGTGCAGAGGTTGTTTCATATTGAAAAATTGATTATCATTCTAGAAGAAGTTTTCATTTTTATACAACATTCTTCAATGTGCTTATTGAAAATATATATATATAGTCTTCTATTGAGATTCTAAGACTGCAAATTGCACTTCTAGGGTATTGATAGAATGCTATAACTGTATTTTGTGGAGTTGGTGCTTCTGAATTTTGTGGAGTTGGTGCTCCTAAACTTTGTGGAGTTGGTGCTCCTAAACTTTGTGGACTTGGTTCTCCAAAACTTTGTAGAGTTGGTGCTCTAAGTGAATAAAGAGATTTTTTCGAGTGGTTTTTATTTCCCAAGAGGGTTTTCCACTCAGGACATATAATGTGTTATGTGATGAGTCTCAGTGTGATTTTTTTTCATGTCTATCTAATTTTCATAAGTTATCAGATGCATTAATGTCTATTATTAGTTCTTATTTCTACAATGTTAACGTGATTTGTTGTTACAAGTACTTTCACAATCATATGTTGCAAACTAGTTTAAAAGCTTTGTTTAACCAAATATGCTTTGCATGTTGTGAGGAAAAGTAATTAGTCTATCACATCACATGTTCATTCATTGATTCATAGTTCAAGATTGTTATGTTTCAATTTGTCAGAATGTTCTAAAGCTCTTTGTTGTCTCAATGCTTATCATGTTTCATTCAGTTGCACAATTGTTATAGTGTCTCATAAAGCCACATTGAAATCCGATGGTCTTAAAGTGATTCAAAGATGTTGGTCTTCATGTACATAGTCTTATGAGTTGCACTTGTTTTGTCATCATGCCCTGATTGATAAACAATGTCAGTCACATCTTTGGCAAGTGCAAGATATCTCACACAAGTTATATTGGCATAAGTTGTCTAAATGAATTGAGTCAATGTTGTCACATCTTTGTTTACCTCTTTTCATGAATGCTCTCAAAGTAATTATTCTGCTCTGTTATCAATAGAAAGGATATTTGAACTAAAAGTCTGTCAAAATTAAAAGGTTTAATTTTTAGGTCTGTCTATCAGACACTGATTCACCCACCTCCCCCTCTCAGTGTTTGTCCATACTCCAACAATGATTGCATCTTTGATCTAAACCCTAATCCTCCTTTAATCTTATCCATTTGTTATCAAGCATTTCTAGCCATTGATTTTTCCTCTTCAAGACTATATATAGAGGCTCTCATCCTTCATTTTTCACCTAATCCATCCTTGAGCTATCATACCTACATGCTATCATTTTGACCAATCATCTACCAAATCATATCAAGGCTATGCTACACAATTGAGCAATCCACATATCAATATCAAGAGCAAATCAAATGGAGTAAGGGTGCATTCCATTTCCACTCATCGAGGATAGAAGCGAAGATTCTAGGTAAGGTATTGTACTTTTGTGTTGCTTTTATCTTCCTTTGTCTTCAATCTTTTCTAACCTCTTCAAAACCATTTACGTCGACAAGATGAAAAGCCTTACCTCATTTTAAGTCAAATCCTTCTCTCCTCCAAATAACAAGTTTAACAAGTGTGATTTATGAAATGCAACTTGCTATAAGACTCAAGGTTAGAACCAAAAGATGCATGCATTAAGCTTGTTAGTCTACTTAAGCTTGGTCGAGCAATAAAGGTGATGCCCATATGGCTTGGTCCATAGAGTGCCTCCAGTTCTTTTGAAAAAATAAACCATGTGACCAAGTTTTATTTTTATGTGCATCATCAATGATACCACATGAATTGCTTGGATTCAAAATAAAGGGAAGCAACGGTTGCTTCTCATCAAGAAATCACATGGTATGGTTTGAAAAACTACTCCATTTGTCATGTCTATGCTAGTGTATCCTAGCCATCGATCTTATGTGATATTCATGGCAAGAATAATTTTTTTCTTACCCCAAAGGAAGCATCCAATCGTGACCTTCAAATTGGCCACAATTTCTTTTCAAATAGTAACACTTCAAATTTGTTTATAGTTGAAAGCTATACCACATTTTACAAGAAGGAACCATTTTTAGGGGTTTACGATATAAAAAAATAGAAGGGTAATTTGACTTTTTTAGATTTGATAATGAAAACTATCACAATGGCATTGTTCCAACATATTTTATACACTCATTGTTCTTTTTAGTTCAATATGCTTCAAATCATTGTTCCAACATATTACCTTTATGTACCATTCCAATAGTGAGTTGTAACTTTAGATAATGATTTTGGTGGAGTTAGCCTAATTGCCCCAAGCTTCTTTGTTATGTTGACAAATAAATGACCTCCAAAGAAATATACATGTACCCTTAACAATTAATTATTGTTGTGCACTATATTATAACATTTCAAAGAACACAACAAAAAATTGATCTTAAAACTTGTAATTCTTTTTAATACCTTTCCCTCTTGATGTTTGAAAACCTACTCTTACGTGTTCCTATGGTATTTTTGTTCCAAGCAAATGGAGGTCACATGTATATCATTTCCCCTTTTGATAGCATCCTTACTCTGAAAGTGGCATCTATAAGTGTTACGAGGCCTTTGTTTGTTTCAAATGGTCGCCTTTCATTTGTTCTTGATCCTGCTAGTAGGATTTCTACAACATTTTCTTCTCCTACAATTAATTCTCCACTACTCCATGGAAACAACACTAGTTTGTCCAACCTCCACATGCCTTCTAATAGTGGTGATCTAGTCTTAAGGGTCAATAATGGCATCAAAACCATGTAAGATTGTGAGCAAGGGATAAAGGTAACTCCTAGTCATTGTTTTGGTGGCATAAAGACTAGTCCTTCAAAGTCAAGTTGCCAACAATTTTATACGACTAATGTTGGAATGGAAGTTCTTGTCCACCCTTCGATGCAAGATAAAATATGCCCCCCTCACTATTCACAATCCTCCATGTCATGGTTGTTGACTGGACATAATTTAAACAATTACTTTTATCTTTGCTAATACTTGGTCTACAAATTTAATAATTTGTGGCCTTCCCTTCCCAACTTACACAATTGGGCCTTGGAATCTTAAAAGTCTCATTGATGGCAAGATCAAGTTATTTGTGTGCTAAAGACTTCTTCATTGCAACTTTTGCCTCTTCAAAAGGGATTTGGTGCTTGATGATAAATTATGGATGTGGGAAGAACACTCCATCTTAGTCAAGTCGTGGTCTATCTTCTTCAACCCTCTCTGAACCACTCAATATCAAACCAATTTGAGTCAAGCTTTTGAATGTTCCTTTGTAACTCTGAGAAGATTCTTGCTCTGAAGCCACTAACAATGCACTTGGCCACTTCTTAAAGGTTGACACTATTACTTCCTACATAGGTCACTCTACATTTGCTTGTATTATGGTGGACATAAATAAATATTTACTCTTCATAGGCATATCATTTTGATGGTGGGTGGATAGGCATTGGAAACCACTTGACTATGAGGGACTCCCATTTGAATGTAGATGTTTTGTCAATGGCCACCTAACTTCAAATTGTCCTCACTCAAGACAAAGGCCTAGCTACATGGTCGACTATCAAAACATCTAACTAGCGAATCGATGGTTCCTCGATCTTCTCAAAATATTAGGCTTTCTCATGGGATCGGTGCAACTATGTAGTGACTCCTACAATTCCTTTGATTCCTATGGGTGATTCCAATCCTATTCCTCAATTTCTTATTTCCACTTCTCATGTTATACCCTCGACTTCAATGTTGCATCCACTTGCTCCTGCGGTGGTTGATCAACAATTGCCATCTTCAATTAGATGTTCCTCTGTGGTGTGCCCTTGGATGGGTCCTCAATGAGAGTCTCAACCCTCTCCTCCTAAGTATGAGGATTTAGATAACATCTCTTGTACAAATGGTTAATTGGTTAAAGGCAAAAGAAAAGTCTTTCCAAATCTTTCTCTGAATCACACCAAAGTTATAGGGAGTAAGGTTAAATAGGGTATAGAGTATGACATTGTTTAGACTGGATCCTTAGGAATTGTTTTATGCTTGACAACTTGTTGCAATTGTGTTGGATCTATCTTGGTAGTTAGGCCACACTTGTAAATGTTCTTTTCCCATTTGGAAAATTGTTGTCTTTGAGCTATTTTATTTGATGTACAAGGTTTCTAGTTCCTTCAAAACCAATTTATCTTAATTAAAAACATTTCAAAGACAATATGGCAAAAACTAAAGGGGAACATTATACACCTTAGGAACCTTTAAATGGACAAAAAAATCCAATTAGATTCTTAATTCACAATATTGCATAATTGTACGTTTTTAAGGCATAATATCACTTTATCATATTTTAAGGCATATCACTTTATCATATTTTAAGGCATATCACTTTATCATATTTTAAGGCATAATATCACTTTATCATATATCTAATACTTATTGCATTAATCCAAATTTAAAAAATAGATTATTCAAAAACTTATAATATAATTAATTGTTCACTATAATTCATGCATATGTCATACAATGTCTTTAATTGTTTATATTGCTATGCAACAATTCTTCGTAAATATCAGAACATGAAATTTGTGAGTTACATTGGAAATTCTTATCACCTCAAATGCATATAAAATAATAAGCTTTGCCCTTAATCTTCATTGTATTTAACATATCATATAGTAATTCTTGGTAATCATCAGAACATGAAATTTGTGGATTATGTTAGAAGAGTAGCAAGTCAAAGGTATTTTTTATTTTAAACACTATCCTGCATTAGGATTTTCTCAGAACAAAAATTGGCAATGATGTGCTAATTCAATGAAATTGAATATAACTTTAATACAATGAAACTAAATAGAATTAAAACAAAGCAATGGAAGCCTCATAATGACACATTTTTTACAATGAAGTTCAGGGATGAGGGGGAAAAGAAAATTTAAAATATATTGTTTGAAATCATATTGTACAGCAGATGTATGCATTTGTGCTTGATTCATCACAACTAGCACACAACAATATATATCTATATATGCAAATATATTTTTTGGCTCTATTGCTAATTGGGTTTTTGATTGAGAGACCACCCACTCCTTCCCTTCGTCGTTAGTGTTCCTTCAGGCATGAAAAAATCATCAGCCTCTCCCTCCACACCTATAAGGCAAATAAACAACAGTATTTACTTAATAATAACACAGTCTTCACCATGTATTATTTTATCAGTGACTGTAAATGAATGAACATTAATCATTAATTGGCAATACTTTTGATATAAAGATACACGTAGCAAACTTAATAATATTATTCTTATTAGTATACACTTAATTTATAATATGTAAAACTTAACATCACAATCATTACTGCGTTAGTTATTTCCCCTCTTGATGTGGTTCCAAAGGTTCTAATGTTCAAAATTCGTATCTTTACAAATTTCAAAACAGCTCCTACAATTGTATCAGTGATGACCACAATTGCTTACATTTGGATAATAGATCACGCTCTTGGTAAAACAAACCTGTCACACACAACAAACTGCAAGTGCATTTCAAGGAATATCATCTCCTATGATATTAATTTATTTCTCCATGAAACTTATGGTGTTAATGGCATTTTATTTGACTCTCAGCTTGTTTTCAGAAATATACTAGTCTTCCATGCAGTTTACTTTAATGTCCACGCGTATTCTTAAATGTTAATAAAATTATTACATTTTTTTAATTTTTGATTTATAAATCTTGTAAGAAAATTAAGCCCCTGCAACAACCATATGGAACCCCTTAAGTTTTTAGCCTTCTGCAATGATTGACAAGTTGCCTGCTAACAAACCTTTTGGTAATTCTTCAAAACATTAAGATATATGTAATTTAAGATATTTCTAGTCTTACACAGTAATCTAACATTAAAAGTTTTTCCTATCAATCACATACTGATTTCCCCAAGCATAATCTCACAACAAATGCCAATGGCAGAACCACGAAAATCTGTGGACCCACAAACTGGATTTTAATGCAATTAGAGCAAAAAGTTTCCCCTGCTGAATCTGTTTCAATCATCCATAATTGATACCAGACAACCCCACACCTGATCACATCAAAATAGCACTCAGAGTAGTCCGCCTTTTCAATTATCCAATCTGCTTGCATTGGATTAATTTTTTACTCCCATAGAAGGAAACAATACTTCACAGATCCTTTCTTGCCCATGATTAACAATTTTTTTATTTTGAGCCGACATTGATTTCAGTGCAAGCCAAATTCTAGTCTCGTTACTTGTACTGCCATGAAATTGCCAAATTTGAAGTAATAGTACTATGGTACAACCCTTTCCAGACACCCTCGCAAAACATAAGTAATTTAGAATAGCCAATGAGAACTATTATGGATGTATATCAGAACCGGTCCCTCCATTCCAAAAAAATCCAATAGCTCATGAAAATGAATAACAATGCCAATTTAAAACTAAATAAGACTGATGCCAGTTGAAAAATATAAATGCCTAACTTTCTGGTCAAAACTTTTGATAGCTGAAAATGCCTTTAGTTAGAAGTAGTTATTCTAAAACAAGACGGAGACATCATATAAATTTAATAAATCAATATTACTTTTCCCAGAGTAGATATGCATTGAGTTTACCTAATGAGCAGACAGTGACACTGTTTCAGAATAACCTACAATCATCTCCTTCTATTTGCCTGTGCCTGTGCCTGTGCTTGTGCTTGTGCATGTGCTTGTGCTTGCAGCTTCTGCTGCATCTTCTGTTCCTGTTTTATCCGCTCAGCATACATTGGCAGACAAATAATCTCTTCAATCTCACCTAAAAGAACCTCTTCAGTAATATTGTCTTCTATGCTCCGCATCACCTGCAAAATTATGTCACATTTAAACATGAAGAATTGAACCTGTGAAATTAGATTCTGTATGAAAAGTTACTAAATTTATAGATAAACCTTCATATATGTATGCCATCCATTTGGGGTAGGCTTGTCTGCCCTAACACGCATATATTCCCAGGACTGTTCTTTTGGATTCCATGAACACTCAATAATTTTTCCAGACAAACTTGAAGGATCTTGATTTCCTATCAAATAACAGAAAATATATCAGTCAATAAAAAAGCATGCAATTGCTGTCTCAAAGTTGGGGTTAAACAATAAATTTACTTTATTACATACATGGGAATGATTTCACATATATTCATGGCCATTATATAGGAGATCGATACCATCATATAACTGTATAATCAAAATAAATCAACATGTTAAGCATACAGCTTAACTTACAAAGAATTCAATATTTCAGCCAATTCATCAACCACCAAAATTTTAAAAAATAAAAAAATATCAGCATTTCAACAAAGCCACAACTGTGATACCCTTCTCAAAATACTGAGGCCAAAACATTATTTTATTCTATTTCATAAACCTAACTGGTGTGCAAAACACTCTAATCTCAGGAAGTCATTCTCATTCATATGCCATCCTAGACCCAAAACTAAAAATGACTTGCAGCATATATGGATAATCATGTGGCCTATGAAACTCACAAATTTTATTACGAGTTTTGTTCAAACCTCATATACCTTCGTTTCTTATTTGCATCACAAAATACTCAATAAAATCTATAAAGAAGGATATACATATCAAGGAATCTTAAGAGTAGAGTTTTCTCAGTTCAAAATACAATAAAATAAGCAAGCAGACAATGAATAACTACCAGCATACCTAGTAGCCAGAAGATATATCCATAATGTGCTTATTAAATAACATAAATGAAATAGAGCACAGACATATACATTGTGCCTCTAAAGGATAACATTTGTATCAGAATTTTAACCTGGAAATGTGACATGAGCTCCTTCCAACTTTCGGTTCTTTCCTTTGTCTATTAGATACATGGATTGGCGATTTCCTTCTCCTACCTGTTCAAGCTCAACATTATTAGAATATGTAACGGAAATATAGTTTCTTAGATTTGTGAGAATGAAACCAAATTGTACAGCATAAAGTCCTAAAGTGAAAATTGTTAAGCTTAATAATATGGTTAGTGGCATTTAACCTCTTGGCACATTACATCTCTCAATAAAAGTCACAAATGCACTGCTAGAAGTAGAAATTGACAATCTACTACTGAATCCCTTCTAACAGATGAAAAAAATAGACGAGTACCTCAAAAAGAAAATCAACTGAGTTCATGTGAGCATATTTCCATTTAAGAAGACCATCATGTGTGCGGGGAACATATGGATCATCCCAACCCTGCAAAATATGACTAATAAGCCAAAAGCTTACATAGGAACCAAAGAACTAACAAAATACCTTTTGTGACTATTAGTGAGAACACCTTTCCATGTCTGTCTATAGGTGTTGCCTCCTATATGGAACACACGCTCCATCATTAAACCCACTCAGGTTGTACAGGATTTGTTTTATGAAATGAAATTAAGCTGGTTATTATGAGCTTGAAAATAATTTTATTGATAAGCAGAAATTCCTAAAATTGATTTGAACAACTATAAAGGCATCGAGGTTACATGGGAGGAAACTTATCCAAGGAATTTTGAGCTTATGGTCCAGTAATTTAATGCAAACCTTTATTTGTTAAGATTTGTTATGAGACATTCATTCCAACAGATTATTCTGGGTTCACTAATTTAGAAAGTTATTATAAAAGTGTTTGCTTTGACAGAACAATGAGATAGCAACAAAACCTTTAACCTTGTAATGAAATTATGTGGATTTACTTTTCTGCAGCATTTATATATAATTTGAAATTTCTGATCATTACTCGATCATTATGAAGACTGGGTCAACTTATAAAGCATTACATCTACAAAAAGCTTTTCCAATTGGGAAAGAAGCTAAGGGGTGAAAATCTCAAGTCAATGGATTTTCTACTGATCATCCCTCCTCCCCCATTCCAACAAATACTTAGAGGTGTATGCATTCTTTGTGAATCCCCTTGCCCTATGATTACTATAACTACACACATGAAAGAAATCATTTGTTAACAACATAAGTAGAGATGATTTTAATATACATGAGTCAAAAATCCCACAGAATAGAAAATCTAAGCAGTAATTTTGCTTTTGTAAATAGGATCAAATCTCAAATAAAAGGAAATCTTAGCTATATGAATTTATACTACTGTATCAGTTCTTGGCACAGGCCCACTATGATAACAATATGAAAAAATTTAGTGGCAAAGAAAAGATGAATAGATTTGATGTTACGTCACATATTTATATAACATTATGTTTACCTGAAAGATAAGACCATCTGCTTCATGTGAAAGCTTTGGGATGAAATCCTTGAGTAGTTTACCAACAGCTGAAAGCATCCAGAAATTCTTTCTTCTGACCTGCATGGTAATAAACTCATTCAATCCTTCAAAGAGAATGATGTCTAGCAGATACAAACTGATTGCAACCAATTACTGAAGCAAAGAAATGAACTTACCCGAAATAGTTCCAGATCATAGCGGTAATGTCTATTCGATTTAATGTCATCTGTCCGTGGTTGATATATCTCTGTGTGTATTAATTTCCACCTCTCATAGAAGGGTTGCTGTAAAAATCAGGAGAAGCAAGTGCATAAAATTAGAAACTAATCAATAATAGGCTTCATTAATTCAAGCATAAATTGCACTAGAAAAAATATATTAGTTCTTTCATGTTCTATGGAAATAATGATAGCACAATCTTTTTTGCAACCAGCACCAGGGGCTTCTACTGTGTCAAAAATTATCAGTTGCAAAAACCAATGCATAATTTATTTCATTAGCCATCATCAAAGTTAATATGTCCTTTGAGTCATCTCTCCTACTTTCTTCAAAAGAAGATTTCTTTTTTCAACCTTCCATTGCAGCAAAGTTTGTTTTGCTTGCACTTTTCAGGCTTAGAGATGCACCTGCATTGAGATTGATATTTACAAAGAAAATATTGTACTAACCCACATAACTTATTGCCCTGATTTTCATCCCAAATTTTAGTTAAAATTTGTTGTAACTATCTTTCACATAAATATCCCATTGCACAAATTATCATGTTATGTTAAACGAATTCACTGTGAATATATCATAAGTTACAAATCAAAAGAATGAAATTATATGGATGTGCCTCTCAATGTAGTCGAATCAAATTTAGGTATATTATCTACCTTCCCCATTAAGGATGTGTCAGCCTCAAAGCACAAATAGGGATAATGTGGCTCTCTCCAAAGTGGGATTTTGTTTCTCCATGTGACTATTGCTAAATAATAAATCGTCAATTTAGGTATATCACATATCTTCTACCTTAAGATGCTTCAAATTCAAACACTAAGGGGCCATGTTTCATCTTACCATTAACAAGATATCATAAATCTCAACCTGGCTAGAACTAAGATTTGTCAAAATAGCTGGGACTTTCAATATGATCCTCCATTTAAATAAATGTCTTTAACACATCTAAAGCGTCATTTGAATTCTCAAAGCTTAGCGTTTACAACTGTTTTGCTTATCAACTTCTTATGGCATGCATTGTCAACTTGCTTCTTCTATATGACAATTTTACATCACTGCTGAACGTGGTGAGTCTGTACCATATTGCAACTCTTGAGAATTTCAGCATTTTTTCAACAATTTAATCATAATTACTGTTTTCAATTTCCAAAATTTCTTGAGAAGGCTTCCCTTGTAGAACTGGCCATTAAACAAACCTGTGTTTTCTCCTGAACTTATCATTTGAAGATAATTTCATTGTCATAATTTTATTTTTCTTGGTATTATTCTGCAAGACTCTCTTTGGCTTTTTATCAAACTGTTCTAACTTAGATTGAAAAAACACAGAGAGATGGAAGATATCGGCATGTAAAAAACTTCTACAATTTAGTTGAGTTGCTGAATCAGAATGGGTTATGGGTATGGCCGTATGGGTATGTGGGTACAGTACACATGTATGGCAAATAAATTGGGGCTGCTGGGTATGTTCTGGGTCCATAAAAATATATATATAGATCATAAATATATACATAGTTGCAGTTTAAAAACAACAATTAAGTTCAGAATATCACATATCATGCATATGCTAGACAAATCTACCATAAATATTACACATTTGAAATACAATATACTATTTTGATATAATTTATACAATATCCTTTCATGTTTGACTTGGATTTCTGCCTTCAATATTTAAATCAACACATACTAGTAAAAAAATAATTCTATAAAGGCAATGATATATAAGAATTCTATACATTCACTGGAGATGGAGTACATGATAGTATGGATGTAGATGAAAATTTGGTTGGTTATTTTGAAGGCACTCTCATTACAGCTCTAGTCTATACGGGTGGTCCTTTGAACAATACGAAATAAGTTAAATAAATAATGTGACTTGGTTTACCAGGTGAAAACCATTCACCTGATGATATCATGTATAGTCTTACAGAAAAATGGTTTGACCAAGTCTTAACAAAGAAAATTATACTTCTCATTTCTTCAGTACTTTTTACTGTATGATCGAGACTGCTTCGAGCACAGCAGAGGGTGATGTTATTGCTATGTCTGGTTCAGGCAGCTTGCAATGTATACAGAAAACATTCCCTGTTTGTTGCAACTCGTTTGCTGTTGCCTGTGACTTGTCAGACACACCAAAAACATTAAATGACAGAAATTAGAGTTTCAGATGCATGTTCTATGGTTGAAAATTTCACCAGTTGCTGGAATCATCATTGAAATACATTGGAAACACCACATCCAACCTGGAATCCACTTCAATGACTCCACACAATTCTAACTCTAAACAATCATACCCTGCCCCATTCCAAAATGAATTATACCCGGATATGCAGGGTTTTTCTTGCAATTCTGTAACTTAGCAAATTGAGATATCCATATTCTTTAATGTCCCAAAATTTCATGTTTTAAGCTTCATTGATTGATAACATATGAAAAACTATGGTAGAATCAACGAAGCTTAAAACATTAAATCCTGAGAAGACCTGATGCACTTTTCTCAGATCTATGTTAAAATTATGGGATTGAAAACTGTAACACTTTTCTCCCATATGAAAAGAAATCGTACCGAGTATGTACTGTTGGCATCCATTTAAGTTTCTTAAATCTATGGAATATTGTCACTAGACCATTCACTAAAGTTTGAACTAGTAAAGGGAAAGTGACAAGCGGGCACAGAGATAATGCTCTGACCATTCATAAGGTATCCTTCATCTAAGATTGTCATGGTAGGAAACTGTATTAACAAGATTATTTTTATGCAACAAAGGGAAACAATTTTAACAAATCTAGCGCTGTACTAATAACTGTTTCCTATCAATAACAATGGGAAAAGAAACAATATATTTTTTGTAAGAAACAATTTTTTATCCCATTATAAATTCCTTCTCATTTCCATATCTCTTATCTAGAAATATTTTGAAATTATGTTTGACACCCATTATGCCTCAAACATTTAGAAATGACTCCTGCAATATAATTCACAAATTAAATGTATAAGTTTAAAACCCAACTGAAACTTTGGTCGTCAATTTTAGCCCTTTAATCTGCCAATTAAAATTGCATAATACAAATCTTAATGTCATTTTCAGAAGTGAAAGATGATGACATCATATTTATTATTATATCTTTCTAATTTTCAATCAGACTCGAACATAAAATATGGTAGCTCCATTTCTATCTTTTCTATAGGCAAAGAAACAGGAACCAAAACATTTCAACTCCAATCCTCCTACAATACAACTGTTATTAATAAATTTCAAAAACAGAAGACCCTGACAAAGAGAATTTTCCACCAAAGATTGAACTTCTATTCCCAACCAATTGAACTTTAACATAGACCTGAGCGGACCTGATGCACAGACATGTACACTTCATAGAAGAGGTAAGGGATTTAAATCCTGAGAGGATAGGGTTGTATGTCTTGTTGACCTATGAAGACAGATTCTGCTGCCTATGATTCTCTACCCAGACTGGGTTGATGCCAGTTCCTGATCCCAGCTCAGTTTGCAGACTTGAAAAGGCCATGTATGTTTAAGATGGACCCAGAGTTAACCCAATCAGGGCTCCCTGCCGTCCTGGCTGCACCCAGTGCAAACTTAAAATTCATAACAAAAAGAAATTTAAATAATTCAATAATTTGTCATAAGCCTAAAATCAAAGATAATAATATGAAATAAAATAAAACAGTTCTTCTTACCTTCATTGCATACATACACAACCAAACTTTAATGCTTCTCATTTCTCAGGGCTGCAACTCTATTTTGCATTGAATTATCAACCATCATTTGTGCTTTGTGGTTAATTTTGTATTTTTTGTAAAAAGAAATAATGCTATTTCTTACTATTTTTAAATTTTAATAATTTTATATGCTTTTATATGGTCAAACCCAAACTGTACCAAACCCAGGTTAAACATACCAATAGGTACCAAACCCGGGTTAAAAATATCAACATGTTACCATGCCCAAAACCCAAACCCATGTCCAAACTGACAACTCAGTTTTTGACTATGTTATACGGAGTCTTGGGACAAGAGGACAAGGGGGATGGGTCTATGGGAGAGGGCGACCGGGGGCCTACAATGGCCTAGATTTGGGGACAGTGAAAGGTGGAGATAGAGCCTCTAACGGGGTCGAGGGGCAGCACCCCTCACACAACAAAAATTAAGGCCTTCAAAACCGCACAAACCTTCACGGCACATGGCATTTTCACAATTTTATTGCTTTGTCTTCTACAACACCAAATCCTTACTATTTCTAAAACTTGGGAATGATTTGGAATGAGGCTTAGATGCCTATTTATAAGTTTTTTGTAAGTGCTTAGCTTTTAGGTGGGGCCCATCGACCGTTGGGGTCTGTGGCACACATATTGAAAATATTGACTTTTTCATTTTTTCCTATCATGGGAGATGCTTAGAAGTCCGAAGAACATTTAAGAGACTTATGTGTGGGTCCCCTGGATGTCCCAGAGCCCCAAAACCAAGGGTATGTCTTGGAAACGTTCCCAAGTCGGTAAGGGGGCATTTCCCCCAAGTCTTTGCATCTCAATAATGCTGAGATTGGGAGGGGGTGAGAGAGTGGAGGGTTAGATCCCTGTGGACAATGGGTTTTGATCAAAACTTGTCCCTTTGAGAACATCTACATGGCGGGCCTCTCATACACCATGTTGGTGCCTTGCTTGGTGATGACATTGAAAACTACCTTTACCTTCTACTTTTTATCCAATACCTTCATTTATTATAGAGAATTCCATGTTTTTTCATTTGCCATAAACACAAGAAAATATGAATGCAAAGCACAGCATAATCATTTGATTGATATTGTTGAATGAAATGCTAGCCAACCCACATTCTGTCTAGTGAGTAATTTGCTCTCTTATTATGGTAATTTTGTTACTTTCTTTCTAAATTGCATCCTAGATATAATCAGCCAGTATGTTTTAATGTATGACTACTAGCGATGGCTTTGTTGTTTGTAATATATTGTTGCTGTGGCAAAAGGTAAGGTAAAGGTAGTTTTTTAAGGTCACACAAGTTACCACTTCATCACCAAACCCACTCAGAGTAGAGCAGTTACCTGTTTAAATATAAAGGCTCTTGAGTTTTTTAATCTTAAGAAAATGCTACTAAGATTTAAATTTAGCAATTCAATTTCTGCTTGCTGAATATCTTTTTGAGTTTTTGTTATTCCCGTGCTGTTTTGCATCTTGAATATAGCCTGCCATAATTATATTTGATTATGATCACTAACCATGGCTTTGCTAATTGTGGCATGTCCTCCATGTGTTAGAGGAGTCACCTCCCAGAGTTTAGTTCATGAGAGATGGGAGGCTTTTTCTTCTCCATACAGTATCATGTAAGCATATATGCCACCATTGTCCCCAACTAAATATAATTGGAAGTTATATCGTATCTACATATTGAATAATATAAAATTATATTTATGATAAACAATAAATATCAGAAATGTGCGAATGAAGGATAGAAGTAACAGGAACCATAGTTTAATAACTCTGCGAATACTCACCTGGAATACTGTCAGTGAGTAATCAATCACTGAAACTCACCCTTAATTGCCACAAAGTGCACCGTGATAATAACTCGTCCACCATCCCTTAGAAAGTAAGGTGATTTTTTTCCTAATTTTTTTTGGCACACCAACAACTTAAGGAACCCTTATTTGATGCAAACAACTAAATGATCATATTTTTTAGGTATTGCGTTGTTGTGCACAGTGGGGTATATTTTTATTTATTTATTTGTTTTAGCTGGTTTAATTTTTTTTAACTTTAACAAAATAATTGGCGCCAAACAGTAGGAGTATGCCTGTCAAATTTTCATAACTATAATGAATAAACACTATGTTCTTTTTGTGCCAAGGTAGAGAAAACATTGAAGTGGGCAATGTCGAATTAAGGTTCGAGAACATTTATTTGCTTTAATTCATGATCCTATAAACAAGGAGTTAGTACAAAAATATATACATTGCTTATTAGGCAATTCTCTACCTAACAAAGCCTTTGCACTTGGGCTTCTATTTACAAAACTAGTCTTCGTACAATCTCAGAAAAGTATTTGTGCATCATGACTCAACACATTAGCATGAAAACATTGCAATATAAAGGCAAAGGCAAAGGTGTTTCTTAGGGTCGGTACCAAGAAAGACACCAATTTGGCTTATGAGCCCCATTGTAGAAGCTTACAAGCAGATTCTAAACACATTTGAAAGTAAAACCTCTATATCAACACAGTTGGCAAAACACAGCAGCTCAACCCAGCTACTAGAAACAATAAAATTATGACCCATTGTTTTAACTTAAAAAAAACTTACTTTTAATGACCATCATATGATAGTCATTTTTTTATTAATAATTGTCACCGGTCCATGACAGTCATTTTTAAAAAATTAAATGAATGTCATGGGCTTGTGACAGTCATTAACTTTATTTAAAATGGCTGTCATGACTCATGGGCTACCCAACACCCACTATACAGCTTAAAAAAAAATGAACAATGACAACTAAAATAAAAATTAAAACATCATAATTTGTATAGATTCTATTATGAATTCTTGCTTTTTGTTATTTCTCTTTTGCTAGGCAAGATCTCCATTTTTTGAAAAGAATATGGCATCCAGAACAAGTAGGAAAGGTGGTAAGCAACCAAATGACCCTTGCTAGAAACATGGGACAAAAGGTCTAAAAAAGGTAATAGTTATTTGCAACCACTGTATGAAGGATACGAGAGGAGGAGTAAATCGTTTCATATATCACCTTGCACACATCCCTTGCCAAAATGTACAGCCATGTACTGAAACAACTATGGAGGTTCAAAATGAAGTGAGAGCTCTCTTTTTAGTATTTAAGCAGAAAAAAGTGGAGAAAAAGAGGTCAGCAAAGGCAATGGGAGCCGCACCCACATTTCACCATTCTATAGGGTCAAACATTGTGGGAGATATGAGTAACTCTTCTTCTACTGGGCCACGAATTTTGGGAATATGCAATGTGAGCAGCCACAAATCCCTGATTTTTGTTGCTTTGAATGTTTATTGGAAGCAGTTGGTTACTACATTGATCAAGGCACATAAGGGGATCAAAGCCTTGAGCATTTATGAATTGAGAGGCCTATTTTTGGAAGGTTACATCCAAAACACATCTAAGCTAGTAGAGGAACAAAAAGAAATTTGGAAAAGCAAAGCTTGTAGCATTTTGTAATTTGTTGGATGAGGTGGTGATGGAGATGGGAGTGAATAATATTATCTAGATAGTGACAAACAATACATCTACACATGTGTTAGTTGGTAGACTACTATAGGTGAGGCACCCTACATTGTTTTGGAGCCCTTGCACCACCCGCTTTCTTGACCTTCTCCTTGAGGACATAAGGAAACTGAGTTGAATGAAAAATCTTCAGGTAATCAGCTACGAATTTTTATTGCTCAAAAAATTCGCCAAAAATGAGCCTATGTTCTGATACCATGAAATGATAATTGATATTCGTTATTTACAAATGAGAGGAAAAAAATCCTTATATAAAGAATTACAAGACGATGTTTCAAAAAAGAAACAATCATTAACTAAAGCAAATAACAGAAAGATACTAAAAGCTAACTGAAGCAAACTAAGTTAACTAAAAGTAAACTACCGACTAACTAAAAGCTAAGATGACCATTAAATATTACAATAATACTTTAATACTAAAACAGTGTGATAAATTGCAATTTATTTTTTCTCATCCCCCAAGCTAAGTTTTTCCCTAAAAAAAATGTCAAACAAGAATTTGGCTGATAAAATCACGATTCTCCACAGATTTTTGGCAAATTTTAATTTTTTGGTCCAAAATTAGGGTTTGTGGGTTTGTTTCCAATTTCTGCGGCAATCCTTAATTTCCCATTTTTTTCCTGATTTAATAACAAAATAAATTGAAAAAATATTTATTTTGGTTTTCCAAGTTATTTCCAAGAAAGATTCTTGCTGTTATGTAATATTTAAGTTTAACCATAGGATCTTGACTCAAACAACCCTAATCTGCCCCAAAATAGGGTGCCCTACCGAGGTTTGTCCTAGGTTCATCAGAGAACCCTAGGCCCCACAACCCATAACTAAATCAACTACATTAAATCTAACAACACTATTGAAATAAAATACAAAACAGGTCTTTCCTTCCTCACTCACCCAAAACTCCATTGCTCAATTCTCAATACTAAAACTCTATTTTGAACATATGACATAAATAGAAACTGTTTCGATTTGTCCTTTTAACACTTGGCATTGAATCTTCAGTTATAAGTTGTTTTTTGTGGTTAATGCAATTATGTATATTTCATGCAAATTATCACTATATTTTATATTTTTTAACTTCTTGTATGGTAGTACCCAAGCCTTACCAAACCCAGGTAAATAAAACCAGCAAACCAGTGTAGCCAATGGACAACTTAGTTGACATGAACTCCATAATCTTTTCTTATAGCTTGGATCATGATGCATATCTCTTATAATCAGTATAGCAATTCTCAAAAGTCTTGACATCAAAGAAATTTAAAATGGCTCAATCTTGGATTTCCTTGAGACTTTCTGATCAGTATCATTAACTTTTGAAATAACTGTTGAATTTTTCCAAGTTTCATTCGTTAATTGGTATTCAATTTCAATTTCTTTTTAATGATTGAATTCTTTATCTATTAAAAATACCTTAGGGATCAGAGTTTTGTTATCCATGAAATTTGTTTCTTGGTTCTATAAATTTTTCTTTGTTGAATTAAGACACTTAACTTGATAATGCAAATATTTATTACATGTTTGTAACCAAACAATCTGAGAGTTCTTTTCAACTATGATTTTTGACAAGTTCAAATTTTGATTAGTTAATTTTAGATTTCACCACTTTGAGTTTTTTATTTACCAGGAAATATTTCACTTTCTCAGCTTGAGTTGAATGTTTTTTAACCATCTTCCTACGAAGCTTCCTTTGAACTTAACCTTAATCAAAGTCGAGGCTAATCCATTAGTTAAGTGTCCTTTTCAACTATGATTTTTGACAAGTTCAAATTTTGATCAGTTAATTTTGGATCTCATCACTTTTGCATTTTTTATTACACAGAATGATTACCAAGATATTTGATATTAACAAAGTAGCGAAAGAGTCCTTAAAAAAGAATTACAAAAAATCTATCCATAAACGATAAGATCAACAACTAATAAAGAAAAGGATAAGAACTTAACTAAAAGAATAAAGAATATTCCTAAAGACTTAATTGACCGTTATAAACTAAATATTACAATATTACTTTAATTTTTTTATTTACCTGGAAATATTTCACTTTCTCACCTTCAGTCAAATGTTTTTTAACCTTAATTCAAAGTTGAGGCTAATCCATTTTTGGTATTCCTCACCTTCAAAATAACATTACACCAGACAACTTGGGTGTATGTCTTTTATTTATATATCTTCCACCAATATTTTGTGTCTTCAACTCCTAAAATTTAGGTATCAAACTATGGATTTTCAAAATCATCATTAATTCTTTTATTAAATTATTTGATTTGACAATTTCAACAATGATTTAACCACAATTATCAAATCAGAAAACATTTGGTTAAAATCCAACCGGATCCAAACTTTTTTAATTCCAGATTTATGAAATTATTTGACCTGCAGAAAAAACCAATTTTTTTCAAATCTGGTAACTATATATTTAACAGTGTATTTTTAATAGCCCTCTTTTACTCATAAATTGGTTTAATTTAACATAACAGGCCCCTTATAAAACTGAAGTGGATGAATTAATAAAGTTAAATTAAATCCTCACATTAAAAATCAATTTAAGATACAAAAAATATGTACGTAATTAGTTTTTTTTACTTTTTAAAATATTTAATGATTTTATAACAATTCTTATCTGTTTTATTTATATTTTATGCCATTTAAACAAACTGCTTTTGTCTCCATTAGATAAAAGTATTTTAAGCATTTGCAACAAATGATTCTTATTTAAAAGCTTTTGCTTCTTTTTCAACTATTAATTCATAATAAAGGTTTTAAATTTTGTTGAGTGTATAGGAGAAGAGATTACAGAAAAGGGTGCAGCAAACGCATACGAGGCATCATTATAGATATTTGTTTGCTTATGAGGTGATAAGACATGTTTCTTATTGGAGACTGTTGATAACTAATTGTGTATAATTGAGTTTATAAAAGAGAGATATTCAACAATTAAGGGGCGTGATCATCTGAAAACCCGTATGGTTAGCTAAACCTGATCAGAAAAAATCATAGACAGGATTATGAATTTAGTTAAAGAAATAACTCCAGAGAAATCCCATTTCATGGCTGTCAATTCATAATTTACATAAAAAAAGGCTGACATTAACCTCTAAAAACCAGTGAGGGGTATCTGATAGATTTCTATTATTTACATACCATCCAAAGAGATTCTTGTTTTCTTGTTTTCTGTTACAGGGTAGGACTGTTATTGTGGAACGGAATGCTATAAGAATTAAATTAGATCGGATGTTCAAACTTTACTAAACCAAAAGTAGAGTTAGTCAACTTAGATGAAGAATTCAAAACCCATTACAGTGGAGTTAAACCAAATGATCAGAACATCCTGCATGTTTCAATGTTAATCATCATTTATTATCCAAAAGTGAAAAAAGGATATGGGAAATAATAATGAAACAAAATTACAATGTTAATCACGTTCCCAATTGGTGGTCCCAATACAAAATTTCCAAATAGATAAGCTAACCTTGATCTTAGGTTGTCCATTAACCATCATCAAATCATACACCAGGTATCGTCTCTGTTGCTCGCCTGTTTCAGGAACAGTGTCAATTATCATTTCCCCATCAAGTAATGTAAAGTGATGACACTCAGAGGAGCCCTGTAAAATGTGAATCCAACAATGAATGTGTCAACAAATGCTCTATCCCCTGTACAAAACCAAATTAGCAACATGCAAAGGGTTCATCAGAAAATCACCGGCTGTACCCCTCTGACAGGGAATCGGAGCTGAACCCTACGAAAACTGAACTTCCTATCAATCAAGTAACATCCTTCACGTGTAATAAGCAGCATATAACGAGTTCCATCAGCCTTCCAAGTGGCATAATAATAACGCTGCCTTAAGAGTTGTATGTGTGCTCTGAAAAAATCCCAAACCACAAATAATAAATCCATTAAACTATATGTATTACAAATGTTCAAGACATAAACTTAAGTTAATTGCAGTTAAATTTATGGAACGTGGACATGATAATTATCTTTTATCTTCAAAGTCTTAAGCATGATGTCTTATCAAATTTGCATCATTACTTGTGTTCAATTCAGTAACAGAGTATATTATCTGTGCACTGCACAAAAGACTGGTTATTTCACAGCATATGATATCTCATTCTCTTTCTCAGACAATTGGGCAAACCAACTAGAAAAAATTAAAACCTACTTTAAACCAATCATTCCACCAGTCCTGGACCGGCACAAACCCTGCATTCATGAGATGCAACTTTGAGCACTTTGCAATTTTTTTCAAATGTCAAATGTCTTTTTTAGTTATGTAGTAGCATAAATATGGGCACAGACCATAACTATCACTGCGAGCCCAGACCATAACTATCACTGCGATGCTGCTAAGAAAAGTGCAAAGAACCACAAAATCCCTACATTGACTCTTTCTTTAGAAAATTAACAGATTATATTTTTAAAAACTGTGATTTGTGTTTCAATACTCTGGTAGACCATGGAACACTTCAGCTTGTTATTGGCACCCCATGCTCCATTACTTACAGATGATTCAAAGGTTTTTCCACTTAGGCGTTTAAGGTACAAGCATCCAACTTTGACACAAAATCCAAAATTGGATGAAGATATCCTTTATGAATTGACTCTAGGGTCTAAACTTTAGAGTTTTCAAGATATCAGCTATCACTGGAAGCATAGTGCTCATACTTTATGCATGATAAATGTAAGTTTTAATCTTTACATGAGGCGGCAATGTTAGGAGAAAGTAACCTAATTGACATCTAGCTATCCATGTACCAGCTAACCACACAGCAACGGCCCAGCAGCCCTTCAAATAGCCCACAAACAATCTATTCAGCATTATTCTTCAGGACCATTACCTACAGAAGATTCAAAGGTTTTATTACACTTAGGTGTCAAGGCAATGTCACAAGGTTCATGTTCTTGTTCAAGTTCGGCAAAGACAAAATTCCAATTAAATTCGAACAAAAAAAAATCATCATTAAATTCAACAAATAAAAAATTTGAGAAAAAAATTAAATATATATTGAACTAAAATATATAAAATCTAAAGCACTCATACTTATGCACCTACAGTGATATTTATTTAATTTACAAATACAGTAGGTTTGGATCTGTTTGGAAAGAATTTGTGCTGGACATGAAATGTGCTCGGGTGGTGCCAGCAGAAGGGCCAACTGATGACTGAGGCCACATAAAGCACATATATCAAGGGTTTCTGATTAGGCGCAGCAACACAACATACTTAAGGTCCCGTTATGTATTCATTCAGACGAATATTACACAAATTTAAACGATCTTTTGGAATTGCCAGATTTCAAATTTAATGGTTAATATTCGACAAACCCTGTGACATAAGTTCAAGGTACAAGGTTCCACCTTTGAGACTAAATCCAAAATTGGGTGAAGATATCCTTTATGAATTGGCTCTAGGTTCTAAACATTATAGTTTTCAAGATATCAGCTATAAATGGAACCTTAGTGCTCATACTTTGTGATTGATGAATGTAAGTTTGAATCTTTACATGAGGCAATGTTAAGACAAAATAACCTGATTGATATCTAGCTATCCATGTCCCAATTAACCACACAATGAACGCCCAGCAGCTCTTCAAACAGCCACATTAAAAAAAATCAGAATTATTCTTCAGGAGAATTGATTGTGCTGGCTATAGACAACTTTGGGCTCCCCTGCATCTTTACTGCAATTAATAAACCCATTATCTCTTCATATTTTGTATTATGTTATTTGTTATCCTAAAATTTACCAAATATTGTTGAAAATTGTGGACTAAAGGTAGGCAATACTGCTATCATGGTGAAAGGTTGCTATTGAACACAATAAGTAAAACTTGTTCATTACATAGAAGACTAAAACAACTGCTTAGGAAAAAAAGTCACAATATAAGCTTAAGTCTATAGCCAACATAACAAGCAACGAATTGTACAACCATTTTAAGTACATAACTATCTCAAGTGATTGTTTGTACGTGATCAGAAAAACTAAACTGTCTTCAGCAGGGTAAAGCAAGTTTAGAAGTAGAAGAAGAATTGAACATGATTTACAATCTGAAAAGGGTGGTAGATATTGTCGCTGAAAATATGAGACAATCTGATGAAATTAATTAACATAAAACCCTAGTAAAAATGGGATGTCAAAAATTGTAGACTTTGAAGCCATCAAAAACGATTATGAGATAAATTAGTGACAATCAAAGTACAATCTGGAGAACTCTCCATAATAGAAGATGAAGAGTGTGTCATCTAAGAGTGAGATCTGTTGAAATATTTTTGTCATTGATGTCAAAGGTGCATTCTAAGGTGAATCTGTTTGACTCCACCACGGCAGTTGTGCCATGTCACCATTGATATGTCCATGTCGAGTCATGCACATTTCGTTGTGTAACGCCTTGTTAATTCTTTCTTGGCGGCTTCTTTTTCCTGTGCATCAGTTTTATTCTCTCCTGTTGGTTCTTTATTTAGAGACAGCTTCTGACATCAGTTTTGTGGGACGGCATTTACTATGAGAGCATTTGGAGGTGTTTAAAGATTTATTTCAGGTGCGTGAGAGTTGTAGCGCAGAAGCCATGGTCGATAATATTGCTAGCCTTCGTGGCCTTTTAATATTTGCAGACCTTTTTGCTAGCTTTTTTTTTAACACCTTTTGCCATCGACCTCAGGAAAATCAAAGATGTGATCGCTACAATTTGAGGCGGCCTGAAGAATGTCTATGTGCCATTACGATTGTCTTGAAAACATGCCTTGGATGAAGTTGTGAGGTGTGATCATTATGGCCTGTTCTCCATCCATTGTGGTGTTTCTTTTTTTGGTGCTGCGTGAGTTACCTTGCATCTCTGTGTGTGAGGCTTTTGTAAAGATGAAACAGGAATGAAATAAAGAGTACGCCGTATGTTGCAGATGTGTCTGATGAGGATTTCGTGCTGTGTGTGTGTGGGGGGGCGACTGAAGTTTATGGCTCATCGATGGTATGATATCATGATCTCTGCATTTCTCTTTTTGGTCGCTTGATGCAAAGTCATGGGTGTGGGTCGATGAAAGAGGTGATGCAAGGCTTTTTACATTTTGGATTCCTTAGTTGCAGTATGGTGAAGATGTGAGGATTTCAAAAACAATGCTGCTATCTTTCATAACGTGTAGTGTGAGAGCTGCAAAAAGAAAAGATGTGATGTCTGGAGTTGTGGGTTTTTAAGTGAATTGCATTCATTTTCCTTGGTATGGGTTGCAGAATGCATAAGTCGTGGTAGTGCATTATGGAGGCCCGTCGTGGCATTCTGATTGGGATATGAATTCGTGATTAATAAAAATGTCGTCACTATCTTTCTTTGATATGAGCTGCATAATGGGTGAAGCCGTGTGGGTTTATTCTGTTTTTATGAGTAATCTGAATTGAAAAGTGTGTGCAAAAGGAGTTTTGGGTTGAGATTGCTTTTGTTCTGATTTTTGAGTGTAGCTACTTACTGTTTTCAGGAATTATTAATTCCATGATTCTAAGCGACAACATTATAAGGAAGATTTGCATATGTTCTAGAACATGAACTTAGTTGTCGACAGGAAGTTGTTATCTCTGCATTCAATCTTTGCATTATTCTGTGGAAGTTATGAGCTTTTAAATGTATCGCTATCTCCTTCTATGATATGGGGTGTATTATGTGAATGCCATTGGAGTTGATTCAAGTAATGTTTGTGGAATCAAATTGGAATTGATTAGTGGGAAGAAAGTGGAGCATATAATTAGAAGGCAACTGCGAAAACAGTTAAAGTTTACGTATTCTTCATTGGACGAACTGCATAGATGGTGGGTTGTATTTATGTGTTTGCAAGTGTACTCAGAAATTCACAGGTTTAAACCAAAAAGAATGGCTATCGGTGGGCACAGTTTGAAGAAGTTCTGATGTTTTTGAAGGGTTTTGGCACTCAATATAATATTTTTATTTGTATTGAAGTTATGATCTTAGTCAGTTGGTGCTCACACTGGAGTTGGTGCTTCAAGGAAGTTGGTGCTCACTTTTGTAATCTAGGTCGGTGCCCATTTGTTGTTAATGAAAGCTATTGATCTGTCATGGTTTTTTACCCGAAAGGGTTTTCCACGTGAAATTGGTGTTCTTGTTGATGTTTCCTCTTGCTGTTCTGATTTTTAATTCTTATGGTTTCAAGTTTTAAAAGTTTAAAATACAAGGAGACCTCCAAGCATCCCTCAAAAATCGCAAAAAATGAAGACATCCCAGCAGTTAAAAGACAGTTAAGTTTTAAAAAATCAATTCTTTGGCACACATTTTTCCATACAAAAACAAGAATGTAGACAGGAGGTCATCATTGATAAAAAGCAAGGAATAAATTGTTGATGTTATTGCAGCTTCGGGCTTCATACTTCCTTATTTATTTGTGATTATTTAATGGCAATATATCTCTAAGATGGCCGACCTCCTTTGTAATTATTATTTATTATTTGTAATTATTTGATGGTGGCTGACCTTGTCCTTGAAAAGGTGCAACCCCTCTAAGCAACATGTATATATAGAAGGTCACTTTCTCTCATTTGTGTATCAATCAAGTTCGATCTCCTTCTTCATTCAAGTGCGAACTCTTCAAGAGAGAAGTGTGAATTCTTCTAAGTGCAGATTGTGAAGTTTCTAAGTGCAGATTGAAGGTCAAGTAAGAGCAGATTACTAGTTTATTCTTACAGCCATTTCTGGTGCTGAATATTGGCCTTGTGTGTGGCCTCATTGTAAAGAGACTTGTTGCCATTACATATATATAAGAGATATATATTTGTTGCTGGGTTTTTTCTCCCTCAAAAGGAGGGTTTTCCCAGGGTATCTGCTGTATTATTGAGTCTGATTTTGAATTAATTTTCTGTGCACTACATCTGATCATAAAACTAACATAAATTATTATCAAACACAACCATTAATTACAGTAGGGGGCCTGTTGCCGGAAATGGCATAGTGTGATGGTTTAATTATGGCATTGTGGTTCTTGCCACCAAGGTTCAAACCCCTACTAGGGTGTTATTGTTGAGTGTTCATGTTGGGGATGAGGTCCCCCATCTGTTGCCTCAACAGTTTATTGCTCCAGTCAAAAGCATTTATCCCCAATTTTTTTTTGAAGTATGGGGCTTGTTAAATGGAAAGCAAACTTGTTATCACCCAAGTTCTACAAATGTGTACCCAGCCCTCAAACACCCATCCCCGTCACCAACAGCATTTCAGGAATGGCAAGATGGCAGGGGATGGCCAAGAATTTTGAAAATGGTGAAATAGTTAGGAAATGTAGTAAATGGGCAGGAAATGGTGCAGGGACGTTTGGCCATCCCCAAGGCAGTCACGGACATCTAAGACATCCCTTGACCATCCCAGGGAAGGCCAGAGGTCCCCAATGGTGGTCATAGTTTTTATAATGTTTTAAAAAAATCACATGATATTCACTACAGTGAAGATATGCAAGACAGAAAATATGGATGTTCAAATTGGTGATCAAGGGTTTATATGCCTTGTTCTAGATGGAGGTTAAATCAACATTAAACTAATAAAGCAATGGAGGATGCCAACAAGTGCCAAGAAGAGACCCTTATACTATACTTTCCAAAGGAAATACATTAAACCATAGTTGCCAGGAAACTGGTACTGGTACTGGAACGGGAGACTGGTACCGGTACCGGTACATCTATTTTTGAAAATAGGTGACAGGGGTACTTGGAGACGCCATTTTTTTTAATATAATTAAATAATTTATAAATTTGCTACATTAAAACTGAAAATATCATGACATTGAACTTTTAAAACAAGAACATTGGTAAAGTTTAAACACATAAATGTCAAAGATTCAAAGAGTTCATACTACATATTTCATATTACATATTGAAATTTAGAAATTTCGATTCGTTTTTTTCTTTTCATATGGAAACTTGCCGAAATGTAAGTTTTCTTTTAGATGAAAAATTGGGGAGACGTCTGTCTCTCACGAGTTTCCGGAACGGGGAAATGTGTCCCGGTATCCAAGACGCATCCCAAGGGTCAGAGACGCGTCTCCGTGCAACTATGCATTAAACCATTCAAACTTAGTTTTTGTTAAATGAGTTAATGTCCTATGAAACTAAACAATCTTACACTGAATGAGTTAAATTCACTTTCATCATAATTAAAACCATTTCCGACTGACATGCTATGAGCTCATGTTAATTTATTTAGTAGATATATTAAAATGATCATATTTTTTAAATTCCATCTTCTTTTAAGATATTTTTAATTTAATTGTATTTTAGGAATTCAACTATTAATTTTATATATTATTTTACTAGCTGTCCCCCCACCATACTGAAAATCTGGAAAAAAAATTGCTGTTGCCAAAAATAGAACAGTGAAAGGAGATGAAAGGTCTTACCACATGAAAAGCAAAAGCCATCAAAATTTATTGGAAGTAAAAACTAAAATCCAACACTGCAACAGCTAGGAAATTTAGTTAAAACATATGTGTGCAGTTCCCATTTGTGCCAAACCACAAGTGCAATATTGAAATGCATTCCATATGACCATATTTGAATATTTAAAGGCTTTTTAATTGCTGCTGGAAGTCATTTGAATATCTCAGGTATTATAAAGATTTTTGGCTTGATGTGTACAGCAAAAGCAAACATAAAATGACGAAAAGCAAACATAAAATGACGAGACATGCATTTACATATTTTATGATATTTAGTATGGATGGGATAGATAGTGAAAATGCTGTTGGTGCCTCTGAGGGCTTACCCACTATAATATGGATGGGATTAAAATCGGGAAATCCTTTAAAAGTGTTTCCATGGAAGGAAATTCTATTATACAGTCATAAAAGCCTACCTAATGAAAGTGGTTATGAAAGGAAATCCTCCAAAGTGTTTTCACGGTAAACCATTTGGAATAAATCTGGATTGCCAAAGGCCAATGTTCCTATGGCTTGCTAATTGGACTAAAATATTGACACAAGATAATCTCGAGGCAAGAGGGTTCCCAGGAATTTGATATTGCATTTTATGCAGGAAAAATGAGAAACACACAGACCACCTGCTCATGCATTGTCAATTATCTTGGCAATTTTGGTCATGATTCATATTTCATCTCAAAGTTTGATAAATATGCTTTTTTCATTAGCTTGCATAGAGCTTTCCCATTGCTCCTTGAAATCTATGCTTCTTTCTTGGCAATTTTCCTTTAAGTCTCCCGCTCTCCTACAAATTTGCAAGTCTTCCAGCCATTGTGTGTTGGAAATCTGGCTTGAAAGAAATAGGAGGATATTCGAGAGAGAAGAGAACACAACAGATGCTGTGATTGGTAAAATTAGAAGAGTTACAAGGGCGCTAACGGAGATTTGCCACCAAAAGCTGGAAGACTTATTCCTCCTGAAGCTAGTATAGCAAGGAATTGGGGATCTACTCTGTAAAGCATCCCTGATAATGGAAATGGCAATATTAGTAAAAGGAAACCTGAGGTGCTGTGGTATCCCCCAACCAAGAGCACAATAAAACTGAATTTTGATGGGGAGTTAAAGGATAATCTGGGATGAGCTGGAGTTGGTGGCATTTTCAAGGATAGTGATGGCAATCATATACTCTCCTATTATGAAGCCTTAGGGGAGACAATTGTAATAATAAATAATATATGATCCAGGAGAGTGCCTTGTAGATACATTCTTGATTTTCATTTTGTAAAACTGAGATTCATTTCTGACTTAAATAATAAAAAATAAAATTGAAACATTAAAATTGTAAAACTTAAAAGCTGAAGATTAAATGCAGCACGAATGAAAATCGGTGCAGGAGTGCAGACTTCTGACTGCTGGAAAGAGACAATGATAAGAACACACATGACAACAGGTAGGAGGAGGAGATGAATACAGCAGACAAAAATGCAAAAAGAATGTTATCCTACCTCTGTTATGCCTCTCCTGACACTGCTAGTGCCTATATTGATGCCACTTGTGATTACAGTTTTTAATAATTTAAGGTATTTTAAGGTTTCATGGTTAAAATTTTATTTATTTTTTATTGATTTTGATACAGCACAAGATGACAAGGCTACCATATCCATATATATCCAGCAAAGCAAAAAAGTTTCTATTGTTTTGGGTATGGGAGGGTAGCGTGCCCAAGACGTATCCAGGCAATACCATATCTACACCTGTATCTGGTATAAGTTACAATAATACCATACCAGGGAAGTGGGGAGAATATCCTACAACACTGCCTGATATTAATGGAAATTAACCCTTTTAGTTACATTCCAGCCATGAAGCTTTTATTTTCTATCTTTGATGTTTTCCTTTAGCATATAATAATAATATATATACCTTCTATATAATTATATTTTAATACATGCCACTACTTGGTTGTGTTATATCTAAAGTTCAATATAAAAAGCTTCCATATATGTCCAAATACTATAACCATGATGGGATTCATGCTACTTAAATACAGTGCACCTTGGAGTCTTAAAAAAAATAAACCAGTAAATTCAAATAACTGTGTTAGATCCCTTCAATGTTTTGATCAGTATTAGCCACAATAACTCTTTCAGATCCCTTATACTTTGTAAGTTTGTAACAGTTACCATTCTAGGTGGGCATAATAGGTAGGAGTGGGAATATTTCAATCATATTGTCAACAAACACGTAAGTCTAGAGAACAAAAGACCTTGAAAAAATGAAATAATGCAAAAGGTAACAAATTGGTGTTTATGCTCATGCACCTGCAGCAATGGCAGCCTACTCACCTGGACTGCAGTGTTAGTACAAAATATGAGCATGAACTGAGTTAGAGTTACACAGCAATATGATTACAAAGATTAATCACAATTTCATTTAACATTTAAGGAGAAGCAGTACACCTGTCCAATGAGACCGGCTGGGATCCTGGAAAATGAGAATGTCCTTGGGTTTGCTGAAATGCAAAGACCAAACTCCCTCGTCAGCATTCCTTAGCATTCTACAAAAATTATTTATACTAGAAGCTTGAAACTAACATTGTATTATTGCCTGCAAATGATACAGTTCACAAGGGGATGGCCAGATATCAATATGTATTTGTGCAATATCTCAAATTAGTGTAGTTATGAACAGCAAGTACAGTCTTCAGTACTCACTATTCCCAGTGCTTGGCAGCAGAGCTTCTGCAGTTCCAGCTGCTGACCAAAAGAAATTTCGTCACCTAGAACATCGTCATTTGTCATTACTCCATTCTCAACCTCAACCTCCTGACAGAAAAAGAAACATCATCATAAACCAGTCTCGCATTCAGATGAATAACCATCACAACAATCTGAATCAACAATAGATGGCAATTAAAAAACTATGCAATAACTTCTTAATATGTGTTATAGCAAGCAATGTATAGGACAATATTATTGAAAAGCAAAACAAGCTATATTGTAGAACCTAAACCTTTTCCACACCACCCTTCTACTAAATTAATCCAGCTCACTCATGGAAATTATAAATACTAGTGTTTGAAGACAGGAAGAGAAAGAATCAACCAATAATTAAAAAACATATCAGCTTTGAAGAGCCATCCCATCACTCCATTGTCAGAAGGGTAGAGTGCACAAGGTATGCCAGATGAGCATCCAAATTTGAACACTGCCAAAGTCTTAAGAGTGAAAAAGACCAACAAATCTTATGATAATAAATGAACTACCAATGAGTGTAGTGGGCACTGTTGATATTGCCAAACATCCTGTGTGCTGTGCTTTGTAATCATCATGAACACTCTCTATATTCCTGCTTATGAATAGTATAATCTATTTTGTGAATTGGTACATATTTGTTACAGGATTTTTCATTTCATGGTATGTGACCATGCAACCGTGACATAGGTGCACTGATGCATGCTGATAACTAAGATTTAGCCATTTTCATTCAGTGTTGAATGATTTTCTCTTTATAGAAACTTTAAGTAATTATATGATATGTCCAAGCTCCCCTTTATACAGCTTAGTTACAATTACTTCAAGGAGGGGGAAGAAATTCTAATAAGGCTACTTTGAGATTTTAAATTAAGTCATTTGTTAAGGGTTCTACTCATAAAAAAGGATTGACAAGTTAAGACCCTTTCTTAACAAGAGCATATAAAAAAAAACATAAAAAACCAAATTTTCAAATATTAATGTGTATATCTATGAGGTGTAGAAACTACAAAAACTGAGTCAAGGGCTAGGCCACAGGTATCAGAAAAAGTTATGTTCTTAGACAAAAGGGTGCAGAAATGGCAGATACCAGAAGAATCTAGCAAAATTTCAGAGCTTATGATTAGCTAGAACTTACATTTAGAAAATCATTTTGAATAACAGGAGAACATAGTAGAGTGCAAATAGCATTATACAAACAAAATTTACAAATGGCTGCAAAGCTTTCAGGTCACAAAAAAATGTGCTACAGAGGCCTTAAATAAGATTTTCTTTTCAGTTGAAAGCCCCCACGGCAGCAGCAAATCAGATTGATGGACCCACATTGGTGGGTGGTCCCCTTGGGTGGAGGGGCTCCCTTTTTACCCTTAATTAATAATTTCAGCAACAGACCAGTTTGGTGGTGCTTTCCTGTAATGGGGCTTAGGACAAAGATTGTGCCCGCCACTATCTCCATGGCTGTGTTTTTAACTGCTTGAAGTTCAGGGGCAGACTAGTGGTAAAAGTGGACTTCGATCTCTTCAGTACATACCATGTTCCAAGACTCAATGCACCTATTGTGATGGATTTTAATTTAGTGAACACATTTATTAAAATAACTGATTATTTTATAATGGAGACACTAAACCAAATTGCCACGATGTAAACAACCATAAATAGGTTACATACATAGTATACCACTTGGCCTAAGTAAATATTAGCCTTGTACTTACACCCTAGTTATGATGACATGGAAAGTCAAGGGTAATTAATGATGATAAGTGTAATGAGGTGTTTATTCTTTGTTCACGAATGACAATGAAGGTGATAAATCTAATGAATACAATGCCCTAGAAAAACTAAATCCTTCTTGGGCACCTCTAAGTATAACAATGATGCATCTATAATGTAGATGTTAACAACACCGACCTTAGAATGTAGGATCATGTTTAGAGTGAGAAGGACAACGAAATCTCATTACACGATCAAGATAGGAATAGACTTGAAATTAAATTTAGTAATATCAATGAGTTGAAACCAGGGATACCCGGGGACGCACACCCCCCCCACCCCCCCCCCAAAAATCCCTCGTCCCGGTTCTGGGGATGTCCCGGGTACCAGGGGACGGCAAGGGGACGGGGGGGTACGGTCCCCCTTTTTTTGCAAAATCGTGGGAAACGTCCCGGGGACAGAAGGGGGACGGTTGACCCGTCCCTCGACCGTCCCGAGGATGGCCGGCCGTCCCCCGCGTTTTGAAGCTCACAAACATAAAAAAATAAAAATAAAAAAGCATAAAATTTTAAAAAAAGAGCCTTGCCTACGTGGCATGTGTGGGCCCTAATGTTTTTCACTCTTTTATGAAAGAAAAAGGGCCTCTAAAACTTCATTCTATTCATTTTGTTTGTTTGAGCAGCCAAGGGTTTGAGAGGAAAAAAATTGCAGCCATTGAAGGAGAAGGAGCAGCAGTTTGAAGGAGGAGAGGAGGTTGAAATAGTGTTGTTGGGAGTGCAAATCCATCAAAGAGGTATGCATTTCCTTTCTCTATTTTCATTTTTTCATTTTTTTGCAAAATATGAAGTATACATAGTCTGATTTTATTTTATTTTTTGCATTTTCAGTCAAAACTTGCATTCTAAAAAACAAAAAAAATGAGCAGCAATGAGGGTAGGAGTGATAGTGAAGTTGAAATGCAAGCTAGAAGGGAAACTAAAGAGCAAATAACCCCTACCCAACACCATCCTTCATCAACCAATACCAAAACTATGAAGGACTATGCAAAACACCCACTAGACAAAAAAAAACCATTCCTTCAATTTGTGACAGCCATGGGTGAAAGACAAAAAAATTCAGGGGGGAGTAGGGTTTGGTTTTGCCATGTTTGTGAAAAGGAGTTTAGGGGCAGCTACACTAGAGTTAGATCTCATTTTTTGGGTGAGGTGGGCCATGGAGTTAGAGTGTGTCCTGCATTGACAGATGCACTATTTATAGAGTGCCAAAAAATTCAAATGGAGTGTGATGGTGGGGTTCAAGGTGGGTCTCCTTCTTTCCCAAGTTCACAATCATCTATGCCTACTCCTACTCCTAGTCCTTCCACGGTTGGTAGTAGTGTTATCTTAAGAGGAAAGAGGAAGGTGATTGGTAGTGATAAGGCAGCCTCAGTTGAGTCCATGTTTCAAAACCAAGCACGAGAAACCACTGAATCCTCCATTGCCAAATTCTTTTTTGCCCATGCCATTCCATTTCATGTGGCCCGTTCCTCTTATTTCAAACAAATGGTGAAAGACATAGCCACTGTTGGTCCTTCATTCGTACCCCCTGGAGATCATAAGCTACGCACCACCCTCCTAGACAAAGAGTACTCCAAAGTTAATGTGTTAATGGAGGAGATGAGGCAAACATGGATGAGGACGGGGTGCTCTATAGTGATGGATGGGTGGACTGATTGTAGACGTCGGCCACTCATCAATGTCATAGTCACATGCCCTGCTGGTTCTTATTTTCTTAGAGCCGTAGATTGTTCAGGGAGACGTAAGGATGCTGACTTCCAATTTTCCATTTTGAGAGATGCCATAGAGGAGGTTGGGGCTGCAAATGTGGTGCAGGTGATCACCGATTCAGCACGTGTGTGCAAATCGGCTGGGTTGATGGTGGAGGGTACTTACAGGCACATATTTTGGACCCCATGTTGTGTTCATGCATTGAACAATGCATTGAAAGACATAGGGAAGATGGATTGGGTGAAGAAAACGGTGGCAGAAGCTAGAGAAATTCAGATGTTCATTTGCAACCACCACACCTCACTTGCTCTCTTCAGGACATTTTCAAAGAAGGAGTTTCTCAAACCTGTTGATACAAGGTATGCCATTTACTTCATTTTGTTTCACTTTCAATTTGTATTCATAATCTGATTTTGTTTTAAATTTTTATTTTTTAATGAATCATTGAATTAATGAATGTAGATATGCCACATACTTCATCCTATTGGAGAGGATGGTTGAGGTGCATGAGCCTCTACAACTGATGATGGTCAATGCTGAGTGGACTAGATGGCCTAATGCAAGTTCTACTCAAGGAAAGAGCATCAAACAAAAGATCCTCGATGATGATTGGTGGGCCAATGTGAGGTAAGACATATTAGATGGCTGATTTTCATATTAAATTTCTGATTTTAATATTTTAATTTTATTGTCCAATGTTCCAACTTTTGAAGTTTCTAACATGTCAATTAACTTGTCAACTAATTATTTTGAACTTTTTGTTTGCATTTTGCAGATATATTTGCTCCTTCATCTCGCCCATTGTAGATGTCATTAGATATGCTGATACAGACTCTCCTAGTCTTGGAGAGATATATGAGACATTTGACACTATGCTTGGGAAGATCAGGCAAGTTATTTTGGCAAAGGACCCCACTTTGGATTTATATGAGCAACACATTAGGCCCATTGTGACGCGGAGGTGGAATACAATGAACACCCCGCTTCATATGGCTGCCTTTGCTCTAAATCCAAAATGGTATGCACCAAGGGATGGTAGGGTGCCTCCATGTGATGATGCTGAGGTTTTAGATGGGTTCACACGAGCCATTGAAAAGATTTATCCACCCAAGCAAGCTTCACTACTTCGGTCACAATTTCTAGACTTTGCTAATCTTAATGGCCCAAACTTGAGCAAACCATAGGCGAGGTTGGATAGAGCTATATTAGCTCAATCGAACCCTATTGGATGGTGGACCTATCATGGGAGAGATACACCGCAGTTGAAGATACTTGCCACTCGCCTTCTTGCACAGGTTGCTAGTTCCTCTGTTGCAGAGAGGAATTGGTCCACGTATAGCTTTATCCACTCCCTCAAGAGGAATAGACTTACCTCTAGATGAGTGGAGAAGCTAGTGGTCGTTCCTAGTACTCTTCGGCTTCAGGATCGACAAACTCCAGAGTATCGACAGACTCCAACTCTACGGTGGGGATCCCGAGGACGCGGCTCAGGTAGATGAGGAGGAGACAGCTGAGGGCTTGGTTGGGGTCCCATTGGCTGAGGAGGAGCATTACAGTGGCAGTGACTCAGAGGATGACTCTGATTTTGATGCGGTTATGAGAGATGATTAGGGGCAGCAGTGCTTTTGTTTATTTTGTATTCATTATTGACATACGATATTGTATTTTGATTTTCATAGCAAACTAAAACTTTAAAACTATATGGCAGCAATGTAGCCTTTGGGCATTTTGATATAAGTTTATAAATTATAACTTGGAGGTTGTTTCATGATTCATGTAACTATATGTTAATTTTGAATGCGTATTGAGTATTGGCATAATGTTGAACACAAATGTTATATGTTAATGTTCTATAATGTTTATTATGCATGCCTTATTCATGTTATCTATTGAATATTTAAAATTTCCCTATATTTTTAAAATTTTCCCTATATTTTTATATAGCCGTCCCCTACCGTCCCCGTCCAGGAAACTTGGGGTAACCTTGGTTGAAATAAGAAATTGATCTATACGAATCTATTGTTTAGATATTCCCAATAGCAAGAACCACATCTCTTCTAATTCCATGGGGAAGAAATATGTAGATGGTCCGCAACAAGTGGGGCTTGAGGAATTAGGATGGTCCAATTGTTGTTAGGATATTACAAGTGGAACAGTAACCTAGTATGAAGAAGCATTAAAGGGGAGAATTTAGACAACAAGTCTCTCGTATAGTAAGAGGTTTTGTGAATTGAATAGCATATTTTACGAATTTTGTTCAATTGATTATTGGGTTGAATTAATTAAGTATGACTATGAGAGTCGAGAATAATATTTAATCCTAGGTGGGCAAAGGTTCATACAATGACTCTACTCAACTAATAAACCATTAATGTGTGTCAAGGGCAAGATATAATAAACCTAAGATTATAATATTAGTATAGTGTAACTCGGGTATTATTTACAGTTAGTAATATCTTTAAGTATTAAAATACTTTTTTCATATAAATTGCTTGAATGGTGGAACTATATGAATTTCTCTTATGTGTGGTGAAAGAATGCTTTAAAAATATGGCAAACAATTGATAGAAAGGTCACTATATTAGGATGTATATAAATAGGAATTATTGTATGAGAGTTGAATTTATCTTGTAATGGTAGTATTTTATGTATAAGGAATAGACTTCGATAATAGAGAAGAAAACCATGCTATGGTGCATGAGAATACCTTATAATACCATTTATGACAATTCCTTAGTTGCACATTGTTAATATAATCTTATAATCATTATTGGTAATGATTGTAGTGGAGAATTAAAGTTGAATGCAAACCTTGTTGATTGTTACTGAGAATAACCATATGAGAATTCCATTGACGAACTTGTTCATTTACTTTTAAGTTTTAAATATAAAATGAAATAGATTCAACTTGATTTGTGCAATTATTAAAGATGTCGGTAGCAGAATGTGATCAACAATCATTGTATTAGTGCATGCTAATGATTACAAAGTAGTAACAATGACTGTTGATCTGAAAGTAATCATCATTAGTCAAATGTAGCATTTGTGAGTTTACCTTATAAACTTATTTTGAAATTGAGATAAATACATTTTCTAAGCGTGTTGTAGTGAAACCAAGCACATATGGTACTCATATTGTACCTTAATAAAAAAAAGTGAGCATCTCAATTGATCCTAAGTACTAGTTTCTACAATGAGAATGTCTTTTTTTCTCAAATGATGATAGATCTACATATAGTATCGTATGGGAAATTACTACTATAGTTTTGAAACAAGTTTTCAGCTCAAAGAGAAGAATAGAGGAGTCAAGTTTTCAGGGGATTTGACGGAGAACAAGGTTATACTCCAACTTCACAAGGGAGTCAATGGTGGAGGCCAAAGTGATAATATACATAGTGAAAGATGTTTAGGAGGATGAATTGCCAGAAAACAATGGAAGGCCAACCTACACAACCATACAAACAACTTGGGCAAGGTAACAAGTAGATAAATTTGCTCAAGTCTTATTTTATTGTTTCACAAGGATGTGAGCCTAGCACACATGATAGGGCTGAAGGAAAACTTAAATGGCAAGCTGCCACAAAGGTGCACCATAAGGCCTTGATGCAAAATAGGCCTTAGGTATCATCTAAATTACCCCAGGGGAAGAATCCCACTGGTTGTAAATGGGTTTATAAGGTCACTAAAGGATATGCATGACAGAATGAAGAAACCTCTTCCCTCACTGCAAAGATGGTAATCTTTGAACTAATTATCTCACTTGCCGCTAGGTTTAGATGGAGAGTATATCAAATGGATGTTAAAAGTGTCTCCATGAACAAAGACTTGCAACAATATTTCCTTTGCAAGTTGTTAAAATCTTTGTACAAACTTAAGTAGGCTCCTAGAGCCTAGTAGTTCAAAATTGATCAATATCTTAGAGATTGGAGATTCCAAATAAGTTATTTGATCCTCATCTCTATGTCAAAATCAATGGTGATGACCCGCCCTAAATGGTGCGCTAAAGGATAAACATGTTCTTGTATCCAGAAATGGTGCCAAGTGGTGCCCCCCTTTACTTGGCATTGTCAAATTAATTTTGAAGAGGCCTCCAAGAGCAATCCTGGTCCCTCTAGGGTAGGTTGTATTTTAAGAATCAACTTTAGAGATTTGATAATGGCAGCCTACAAGAAGTTGCCAAACAAAACAAATAATGAAGTTGAAGCCCAAGGTTTCATTTTGGATGTCCAAATTGCTTCTCGATGCAACACTAGCAAAATTTGTATTGAAGGAGATTCTATGATTGTATTAAAAGCCATGAAAATCAAAAAGCAATCAACACCATCCTATATCAAGCTTGGTCAGTTATGGATACCTTTAGAATCCTCTTTGTTTAAGATTGCTTTAAAATGGCAAACTTCATTGCTGATTACTTGGCAAATCAAGGTGTTCGGTCCATTTGCATCTTTGAAGTGATGAATACCACTAGTAGAGAGCAGCAGTCTTACTCACTCGTACATGGCAGTGAGAACTCTTCTATGTTTGGCTAAGTTTACTCTACTTCTTCCTCCCATATAGGGTGATATCAAAGACTGAGATCCTTTTTCTATTATCTTGCCCACTTTTATGTTTGTCTTGGGGCTGGCATTAATAGTTGGCGTTAATAGTTTACTGCCACATTTGTATAATACTGGCTGTTAATTAGTTAAGTATCAAGTAAAAGTCATGCTTTAGATATGATGGAGGATTTTTCAAACTAAACAATAAGTACATATTTTTTCAGTTACAATAATGGGACAGAGACCCACTTCCCTCACTAATAAAAAAAGTAAAAACATTTAATGGCTTCCTATATTAATCTTAGGTGTAGAATTTTGGCAACTGGGTCGTGCTATTTCTGTATCTCAAACTAAGTATGCCAAAGCACTTCTAGAAAAGTTCAGAATGATAAAATGTAAACCAACATCTAATACCTATGGAAGTTGGGGTAAAGCCCTAAAATTACAGATTTACCACTGGTCATTGAAATAGTGTGTTTAGTCCATAGTATGATATATCTTACTACCACTTGCCCATACCCATGTTTTGCAATGCGTTATCCTCTCAATTCATGTCAAGGCCACAATAATATTTGCAAGCTACAAAATGAGTGTTTCAATATGTCAATGGGACCCCCTACATTGAAATTCTATATTGGCAATTTGTGTTTTTCATAATATTTGGATGTACTAACTCCTATTGGGTTAGATCAATTGATATTCAAAGTCTATAATGACTGTTATTACTCTTGGTTCAGGTGTATTCTCTTTGCAAAGTAAACTACAAAATATAATTGCCTTTATCTTCCACTAACTCCAAAATACAGGTTGTGAGGCAACATGGTTGCAAATCAATTTGAAAAACCAACATCAACTTCACTTTTCTACAACAATCAAATTGTTATCAAGATGATGAAGAATCCAATCTATAGTGCCAGAATCAAGTATATTAAAGATCATCGGCACTAAATTCAACAATTAATTGATATTGGATGTCTGTCTTTCTTATTGTCCTAGAGACTAGTAGATAGCTGATATAATGACTAAACCCCTGGCAGAGATAAAATTGTCAAATTTAGAGACAACCTTAAGATTGTATCTAGTTTACTCATTTAGGTGGTGTATTAGATAGATTAGATAATAATAAGGCAAACTAATGGCTGTTATGTTTGACGAAATATGGTAGATTAGGTCTTCTATTTTAAAGTATGAAACCTTTTGGTTGTACATGTGTTTGTTACATGGGTATGAAGTTTATAATGGCTTACAAGCATATATAAGCAGCCATTATGCAAGGCTTGGTTAATAAAGCTTATAGTCTAGCATTTTGCTTTCCCCTATTTATATCTAGTGTAGTATGTTTCAACAATTAACAAATGTAAAGCACGCTTGAATGTTGGTGCATGTCACAACTTGCAACTTCTGGACACAGTCAGAACATACTTGAAAACCAGTACTCTAGAACACTACCACAAAACTTGGTTCTGGAATCAAGAAAATGCTGTTTACCTGCAAAGCAGCCAGGATGTCACCATCATCATCTTCATCCTCAACTCCATTGCCATTAAGATCAACAACTGAGCTTTTCCACTCTGGTGTACGAGGACAAATCACTGATTCTGGTTTTCTTTCATTATAACACCTAAACAACGCATCAACATAATCTGGCTTGTAAATTCCTGGAGGTCTTGCACTAGCAAAGCGCTCCACAGCCTACAAGTATAAAGGAGACCAATTTAACATCCAAGAAAATGACTATCAAATGACAGACAGGCAAAAGCAGCAGAGAAGCAAATGTCAACAATGAACTAATTTTTTTTAAACCTCTACAATACCTCTTTGACAGTTATGCCTTGAATACGAACAAGATAATTCACAATCATATACCCAGTACGGTTGAAACCGTGGGTGCAGTGAACCAAAACATATTTGTTCTGCTTCTTCATCTTGTTAGATTGCATAAACTTCCACACCTGCACTAAACATTACTTATCAAGGAATTCCAATACATAATAAAAAGACTAGAATCTGTTTATTACTCATATATTCTTTGCAATGATATAACGTAAGAAATGTCCTACACTTTAATCAGATTGCATCAATCTTTCTTATTATCATGTTATCATTCAAGCAAGCCAAAAAGATCTTGAAGAATTCTAAAGTGAAAGGAATTTAATATAGAAATGGAATCTAAATAAGTAAAAATATCATATATGTATGTACAATATTTAATTTATCTTACGCAATGATTTAATGTAATAAGTGTCTTACACTTTAATCAGAATAAATTAATCTTCCTTAACAGCATACTAGCATTTAAACCAGCCAAGAACATTTTGCATAAATCTGATGCAGAACAGACCATAGTTGCATGGAAATGGATACGGATTCAGGATCAGATACGGATATACGGATATGGCAAATTTTCAAGGCCACCTCATACAGATATGACAATAATGAAAATATGAATATATTCAATTCTTTAAACATCTAAGGGTATAGAATGCAAATTTTAAAATGTTTATTCATATATATTTAATTTTATATTTTAGTTTATAATATTTATTCTGTTATATTATATGTCTTTAGACATCTAAATGTGTGTGTGTGTATAAATCTTTTGTTATTTTATTTAAATGCGTGTGTACAATTCTTTTAGGAAATTGAATGTTTATCCATCAACCCTAAATTACATTATGGGCAAATAAAATGTAGGCCCTTACATGGATACAATATCTGTGATGTATTTCAAAGTATTGTATCAGTATCTGATCCACACGTACATATATCTAGACAAGGAAAGGGAAGTATTTGGCAACTTTGAGTCAGACTTATTGGATCCTCACCTTTTCTATGAATATTGACGGTTTCACTTCCCATCCCTCACACCTAAGTGCATCAAATGATAACCATTATGCAAGAGGTTTTGCTAAGATGCAATTTGCATCTAGTATTTCCATCATTATAGCAAGAGGAATGCAAAAAAAACATTTGCAAGCTATGCTACTTTCCTTCTGAGCTTAAATTTTAGTTACTTTGCATTAAAATGGTATGAACGGGCTTCATCTCATGCAATCTTCTCAAATCTTTCTAAACAGTAAAATCAATGTACTTACTTCATACACAAAAGTATTCACAGACAGACTATCAGGAACTGCATCTCGTCCTTTGCACGCAATCTGAAATTAAACAGCAAATACATTTATTTGAATTCATATGATATACAGAATATCACGATTGGTGTTAATGTGATTGACTTAATTAGAGAGTAAATGGCAAGCACAAAACAGGAAAGTATACCTTCATATATCTGATACCATTGTTTTGCCATTCTGCTGGCTTATAGTAGCGTGTAGTATTTGTCAGATCTATGACCATGCCTACCTGCCAATGATCCAAAAATCTTATTCATTATCAATTTGATGATAATGTAATTAATATGCTCACCAAATCTTCTTGGCAAGATCATGCTTATAAACTTAACTATTCTATTGCCCTTCCCATGGTTGACTACACTACAAAGTTCCAGCCATGAATGAGTAATAAAACAAAAGAAAGGTATATCCGATGAAGCAAATTGACTCAAAACAATGCTTGAAGGAATAACCTATCTTACGTGCACTTAACCCTCCCTACCAACATAAAAAAGCCAATTGCCCTTACCGCAAAATAAAATGTTCCATGGAGAAACCTAGCCATAGACTATTGTAGAGAAACAAAGAACAAGAATTTTATGATAAAACACTTGTTCTCTGACTTTGAAAAAGTATTGAGGATGCAACATAAACCAAATGATAAACCATACTAACTTTCTAACAAAAGTAACTAATTAAATCGGCTACAAGACAATTAAAGCACGGGTGATTCCCTGCCAGGTATTCTAGTTAGTCTACATATCAAGTGCAATGAATGCAGGCCCATCAAAATTAGTAGTAATTTATGACAAACTTACATCCCTACCCAAAACCCGTTGACGATGAATCACTTGCTTTGAAGAATATCTCTTTCCAGGGATAATGTAATCATTGAAGTTCTCTCCAAGAGGAACTTTGGATGGAATTATGTTTGAAAGAGGTTCACCAGCTGTTGGACAATCTATCCAGCCTGCAAGATGCAAACAATAATTAGTAATGAATCATCCAGCACCACAAGGAGGGTGCTATGTAGACTAAATAAGTATTCTCTACATTCAAGTATGATTGAATAACATTATACACCTTAAAAAGAACATGAAAATGTTGCTAAGAGATGATGTGTGTGTGAAATATATTATTTATGGAAGCTTAACATATTTAGAAGGAAAGCCATGAAGTTGAAAATAAGCTTAAAGAATGACTATAGACTCTTGGCACCTTACTTAAAATTAAAAAATAAGAGGAACATAAAAATTCACCCCAACTACTCTAGTAGAAATATAACTGAATGCATAGTCAATCTGAATCCAAATCAACCATAGATTTTTCATTGTACCTTACATAACAAATCTTGCACAGAACAAGCTTGAAACAATTCCAGATCAAGACACCTCAAAATGGCTTGTACAGTTCTCAAATGTGGCAATACTTGTAAAGATTTAACTGGAAAGATTTTGCTCTGATACCATGAAAGGAAACAGAGGAATTTTACACAAAAATAATATTCTTTACTACACTCCGCATTCATTCAATCATATTACACATTTATAGGATTCTCATATCCTATTTTATAGTAACCTCCATAAATGACCTCCCTAAATATATTGAGTTGTTTTAGCAACTCAATACAAACAAACATTCATACCACTATTATATTAGCCTATTTAACAAATTATAACAAACATAATAAATAAGTATTATATGCATCCTATGATGCAATATTCCTAACATATTTTATATGTCTCCAACACTTTTTGCTAGTGTACTTGGACGCCTAAGGTGTAATTGGAGAACTAATTTGTAATTTAAATTCCCCAAGATTCATGGCATTTGTTGTCATATGCATTCATAAAGGAGGTTGCACACAACATCGAAAATGATGGTTGAATTTGAGGTCATATAAGTCACTTTCCCATTCCAAGGTGCCAGAGGAACAAGAGGCGAATCTTTTTATGATAGATGGGGACAACATGAGTTATTGGACTCCAAAATGGAGCACTAGACTTGAGGATGTAATTTGTTGGGGTGTTATTGGTCAAAAATGCCTTTGCAATTACGTTTTCTATTTGGGGACACATTGATTGAGCCCATGTGACATCCATGTGAAGTTATATGATGTATCCATTATTCTTGAAAGATGCTCTCAAAGGTGAGTGTGGGGTTTTCTACTTGATACCATGGTTTTGGTATCCAATGTTTTTAAAAAACCATTTGTGCTTTTGGCCACTCTCCTTGACTATTTATTGGAGGTATATGATGGCGGTTTTGTATCATTGTCTACAAGTGCACAAGCATTGTCGAAGTGCAAAGTGTAAGTGTGTTGATATTGTATCATGTACATTGAAGATAATACATACTTGTCCTCTTTCTCTGGTGGGGTTTTTTCCAAAAAGGTTTTCTACACATAAATCTTGTGTCTATATTATTAGTTAATTTTATTGTTATTGCTGATAAGTGTTGCAGGTTTTTTGGCTATAGTGAGAGCTTTAGCATAGTGTGGTTTTGTAGATTTGTGTGGGATTGAAAACCATGGCCTCTACCTCTCATGTGGATATTGAGAAACTCAATGGCACCAAATAAGTGATGTGGAAGCTAAAGATGGAAGATCTTCTCAAGAAAAGTGATCAATTGGTATAGGTTTGCAAACAAAACAAAGCCATCCAAAATGTTTGATAAAGATTGGTTGAAGTTGGACAATATGGCATGGAGAACCATTCAATTTTGCCTTACAAATTCACCATCTAGAGAGACCACTACATACAAGCTATCGTAGACAATAGGTGATATTTACCAAAGTAAAAGTCTCACAAATTATCTCAATAGACAACAAAATTCCTTGAAAATGAAAGATGGTGATTTGGTTGCAAATCATTTGAATGCCTTCAATTTGATTTTGAGTCAACTTGTTTTAGTATATTTTAAGTTAGAAGAAGATAAATGCATCTTATTACTTTGCTCTTTACTTGAAGCTTAAGAAAATTTAGTTGTTGCCATTAGTTGCAATGGTGTAAAGACCAAATTGGATAGCCTCGTTGCTACTATGCTTTCAAATGAGATGAGAAGAAAATCAATGAATGATGGCTCGAAGGATGCCATGCATGTTCGACGAAGGCCCAGGTAAAAAAGAGGGCCTAATGGAGATACGAAGAAGATAGATCCAAATCAAAAAAACAATCAAAAATCCCAAGAGCAAAGTAATGTCATGGAACTATGGGAAGAGAGAGCATGTGAAGGAATGTAGAAATATGAAAAATCTTCACATTCCTCCATAGAAAAATATTCTAACAGTGATAATGATACTTTTACTTGTTTCCACTAACACTATTAGTGATGATGCTTGTCTTGTTGATTTAGGTTGCTCCTACCATATTACTCCTCATAAGGAGTGATTTCAACTTATACAACTTATGATGGAGGAGAGGTTTTCCTTAGACACAACAATACTAAACACATTGTTGGTTAGACAAAGGTTCAATTGTGTTTCAATGATGGAAGAGTTAAAACCCTTGATTATGTTTTAAATAATCCAAGACTTGCGAAAAGAACACCTTTTGTATCCAAGTTGAATGATTCTAGTGTGCATGTAACATCGTACAAGTCTAGTTGCAAATTGGTGAGAGTGAAATTGATGGTAGCTAAAAGATCTTGAATTGGGACTTCTAGTAGGCTAAATGCCTCCACATTTTGTAGCTCTGCCAATGTGACTAGCAAATAAAAAATTTCATGATCTTGTCGCACCAACATTTGGATCACATAAGTGAAAAAGGTCTTAGTACAATTATTAATAGAAAATAGGTTGAAAGTATATCTAATTATTATGTTGGTAAAAATGATTTATGTGACACTTGGGATCTTGTTAGTTTGCTCGAGGGAAGAAAGCCCATTGGTAGCAACTGGGTGTCGAACTTTTGATTAATGTTTGTGGCTATGTGTTTTCTTTGTTTGGCAATGTAGTGCGTTAGGTGAGTAAAATGCAGACCATGTTCGATTTGTCCACTACCAAAGCAAAGTATATGGCTGCTACACATGCCTTTGAGGAGGTAGTTTGATTATAGAGACTCTATACAGATATTGGTTTTAATTGCAGAAATGTTAGAATCAATTGTGATAGTTAGAGTGCTATTTGTTTGGCTTAGAATCCCATGCATCATGCTCGTGCTAAGCATGTTGATGTTCAATATCACTTTGTGCATATAGTATAGTAAGGTCATGTTGCAAAAGCTTGACACTCAAGAAAATGATGTAGATTCCCTCACAAAGCTAATGCCTACAATAAATTCTCTTGGTGTAGGAAGGCCATGGGCCTTTGTTATTGTACTTAGTTTCATTTATATTTCCTATGGATATATTTGCAATGTATAATATCAAGTGGGAGATGTTACGATTATGGTACCATTTACCTTCCAATCCTATGTATATTTGTGTCTCCAACACACTTGGAAGGTGTACTTGGACACCTCAGTTGTAATTGGTGAATTAATTTGTAACTTAAATTCCCCTAGATTCTTGGCATTTATTGTCATATGCATTCATGAAGAAGGTGGAGCACAACTATGGCAATTACAATTGATTTTGAGGTCAATTAAGACACTTTCCTATTCTTAGACAGTAGAAAAAGAAGTAGAGATCTTTTCATAACAGATGGGGCTCACATGAGTTAGTGGACTCCAAAATGGACTGCTAGACTTCAAGATACGAGCCATCAAAGAATTATCAGTCAAAGATGCCTTTGCAATTACATTTTATATTTGGGCCCATGTGACACCCATGTGAGGTCATTTGATGTATTTACTATTCTTAGAGGATTCTCTACAAGGTTGGGCGTCAATTTTTTGCATGATACCATGGTTTTGGTATGCACTATTTTGACAAAACCATTTGTGGGTCTAGCCTCTCTCCTTGCCTATTAAAATATTAATATATCATGTTAATGCTCAATCATGTTACTTTAATTTAGCTATGTAACTCGTGTTACTTCTTCCATTATTTTCCGTTTTGGCTCCGATCACGTCTCCATGATTGTTGATCGCCTATCATTGTAATCTATATATTCTTTGCTCTGTAAATAATATAGAATCTGATTATTTTGAAATCCATCTGCTTTGCATCTGTAATATGGTATCAGAGCTCAGGGAAATAATTTTTTCGAAATTATTTTTGTTTAAAAAATTTCGAAATTATTTTGTGCGATCTGAAGGGTTTTGAGAGCCGTTTTTTCGGGGATATTCAGGTTTTGCTTCTATAAGATCTGTGTGAAGATTTTTGACAGGTTTTCAAGGCCGTGTTTTGCATCTTCGTGGCCGCAAAATATTATTCTAGACGTGTTTTTTCAGCCACGTTTTCTAACCTTTTTTGGCCGCGATTCTGAGTTCTCTTTGGTCGCGTTTCATCAATTCTTCCTAGGCGCGTGTGGTTTTTGTATTTCATCTGTATTTCGGGTCGTGTTTCTTCTCCATTTAGGCCCATTTTTGAGATCTTTTGGGCATGCGTTTTCTAAAGACTATTGGCCACGATTTACCTTGTTTTGAAGATGCGATTTCAAGTCTTCTTGTGCTGTGTTTTTTCTTATGGCCTCTGCTTGAGTTTTTGCAAAGAATCTAGACGCGACTTTTTGTCTTTACGAGACGTGATCTTCTGAAAATCGTGATTTTCAAATCCAACTAGGGTTTTGGCAATAAAACCTTTGATTTTAGTCCAAAAAAAAAATTCTGACAACAAATTCTTTCTGGGTTTTTTGAGAACTTTTCTAGGTCGTCGTCAAATTTTACTGGGTGTCTCGAAATCCATGCCTTGAAATTTGAGCCAACAAATTTGTCTTGATTTTTATGCCAGAAACTGCTTTAGATTTCAATGCATTGGAACTCATGTCTTGGGTTCCATGAATTCAACCTTTCAAGTATTTTTTGCTGTGTTACACGGGGACGCGTCCCCTGCCCCAAAACCTCCTGTACCCGTCCCCATCTGTCCTGGGGACGGGGGGACGCATCGGGGACAGTCCACAGCCGTCCCCAAAATTGAGAAATTAATAGGAAACGGGGGGGACGTTTCCTCTCGTCTCGGAACGTTCCCCTGTCCTCGGGGACGGCAGGAGACGTTGGGAACGTCCCTCGCTGTCCCCGGGGACGGCTTGCCGTCCCCCGCGCATAAAACATAAAAATCACAATTTTTGTTTTTAAAAAACGTTTTATACTGCGTTTTTTGGCGACGTCAAAGGAAGAAAAATAATATGAAACCTAAAAAAGTTTCTTAAAAGTCATAAGCTATCAAATATATCATTTATATTGTTAATATTTGGCTCTCAAGCAAAGCGCGGCTGAGGCTAGGGCGACGACTTCACAGTTTGAGTTCACAGTTCACACAGCAAGGGCGATTCACACTAAAAGATCAGTCTAAATAATTTTATGCCTTTTTCTTCCTGCATTTGGGCATTTAACAGAGGCGTTTTTGCATTTGAAAGAGCCATGAAACAATTTTTTTCAAGTTTTTGTTTCTCACGCCTAGGGTAAAGTCGCGGCTGCTTCTATTTGTGCATTTTTTCCTTCACTCAAGCTGCATTTTGGGACGCCTTGAGGAGCTGGGAGCTGCATTTTTCTTAGTTCCATTTCCTACTTCCAGGTTTGAGATTAATTTTTTTAAAAAAATTTGCTTCTGTATTATGATATTAGCTTATCATTTTTTTTAATTTTTAATAATAATTTTTGCTTTTATTTTCATTTTTGTTTTCAATGTTGATTCGTTGAATGGTTCATTGATTAAATGATTTGGTATAATTTTTACAAACTTTCAGATTTTCAACCAGCATACAAACTTCATATTTTAAAAAATAAAGAAAAAAAGCCATACAAATTTCAAAATGAGCAGCAACAGCAATGGCAGTGACAGTTATGAGGGTGAGGGTAGTGAGAGTGAAAATGAAGTTCAAAGAATGTCATTAGATCCTTCTTCTACCTCTGAAAATCCAACCCATGCTTCTTCAGACCATTTTGCATGCCCTATACCCACTCTTCAAAGATTTGCAAAAGGCCCTTTCAACCGCAACAAACCATTGCGTCAGTTTGCCACAGATGTGACTGTCAACAAGCAAAAAAATTCAGGGGGCAGCAAGAAATGGCTTTGTCATGTTTGTAAATCTACTTACCATGGGAGCTATACTAGGATTAGAGGCCATCTAGTGGGTGACTGTGGAAAAGGTGTTAGAGTTTGTACAGCAATAACATTGGAGCAGCAGCTTCAATTTGCAAGGTTGGCTGGATGTAGTGATGACCAAATCATTACCATTCAAAATAGAAAACGACCATTAGCTGATTTGCAAGGCTCTTCCAATGTATCAGTTTCAGAGACTTGTGATAGAGGGAAGAAGAAAGCAAGTGAGAAAACTTCAATCATGGGGTTGATGAATACACAAAAACGTGAGCAAGCTGATGATGCAGTGGCCAAATTCTTTTATGCACATGCTCTTCCATTTCATTTGGCAAGGTCACCTTATTTCAAAACTATGGTGAAAGAAATATTGTCAGTTGGATCCTCTTATGCCCCCCCTGGAGAACATAGATTGCGTACCTCCCTCCTTGACAAACAATATTCAAAAGCTACCTTGTTGATGGAGGAGATGAGGCAGACATGGCTTAGGACTGGTTGTTCCATTGTCATGGATGGGTGGACTGATATTCAACATAGGCCACTCATTAATGTTATTGTTACATGCCCTGCTGGTTCATACTTTCTTCGAGCTGTTGATTGTTCTGGGAAGCGTAAGGATGCTGATTTTCAGTTTGGCATTTTGAGGGAGGCTGTAGAGGAGGTTGGGCCTTCTAATGTTGTGCAGGTTGTGACAGATTCAGCTCGTGTTTGTAAGCTAGCTGGTTTGATGATTGAGAATGCTTACAAACATATTTTTTGGACTCCATGCTGTGTACATGCTTTGAATAATGCTTTGAAAGACATTGGAAAAATAGATTGGGTGAGGGCAGCAGTTGCAGAGGCTAGAGGCATACAAATGTTTGTATGCAACCATCACACTTCACATGCACTATTCCGGTCTTATTCAAAGAAAGAATTCCTCAAACCAGTTGAGACTAGATATGCTAGCTACTATATTTTGCTGGAGAGGATGTTGGAGGTCCAAGATGCTCTACAAGCCATGGTTGTTTGTGCAGATTGGAAAAGGTGGAATCTGTCGAAGACAAATGAAGGCAAGGAAGTGAGAGATAGAGTACTTAGTGAAACTTGGTGGGCCACTATCAAGTAAGAAATCTGAAAATTTAAATTGTTTTTGAAATTTTGAATTTGTTACACTTTGTTTTACTTTGTAGTTTGTATTTTATTATTTTAAAAGTTCTAATATTTAATTTGTTGCTTGTAGGTATATTTGCTCTTTCATATCACCAGCTGTGAGGGTAATCCGGTATGCAGATACAGACTCTCCTAACTTGGGAGAGATATATGAGACTTTTGATAGCATGCTTGACCAAATGAAGCAAGCTATTCGTCAAAAGGAACCTGAGTTGAGATTTTATGAGGACCATATTAGGCCTATTGTGACAAAGAGGTGGAACACAATGAATACCCCTCTTCATATGCTTGCCTATGCTCTTAATCCGAAGTGGTATGTACCTAGACCTGGCCGAATGCTTCCTTCTGAGGATGACGAGGTGATAGAGGGGCTTACAGCAGCCCTTCGTAAAATGTATACCGATGAGCTAACAACCATTATTAGAGAGCAGTGGCTTATGTTTGCTGATCTTCAGGGTCCTACATTCAGCAAACCAGAAGCTAGGACAGATAGGGCCACCATTGCACAGAACAACCCCATTGGATGGTGGAAATTTCATGGGAAGGACACACCGGATTTGAAACAACTTGCCATTCGTTTGCTTTCACAGATTGCTAGTTCCTCTGCTGCAGAGAGGAATTGGTCCACCTATGGCTTCATACACTCCATTAAGAGGAATAGGCTTACTTCAAAACGAGCTGAGAAATTAGTTGCAGTTCATAGTGCCTTGAGACTTCAGGACCGTCAGACTACTGAGTATCGGCAAACTCCACCAGCACGATGGGATGTTGATCCTGAGGACGTTAGACAAATTGATGAGGATGAGGTGCAACCAGGATTGGTCGGGCTACCATTGGATGATCCACTCTTGCCAGAAGATGATAGTGACTTAGATAGTTCTCAATCTTTTGATATTGATAGCCCGAATGAGGCTTAATTTCATAGACTGTTGGAACTTTGAACTTTGAGACTTTTGGATGCATGTTTGAAACATTTGGATATTGATATACCATGGTTTTATTGATGTTTGATATTGCTATGATAAATTTTATAATGCTAATGACATTTATGCTATTACTTGTTATGCTACTACTCTCGCGATTTATTATATTGGTGTGAGCAATTATTAATTTATTGACATATATCTCTCTCTTTCCCTCTCTCTGTCTATAATATAATAATATATTAATAAATTTTGAAAAAATCATATATATATATATATATATATGTATTTTGTATGTCGCAGTCCCCTACCGTCCCCTAAAAATGGGCCCCTAGGAAACGTCTCGGAAACGCGTCCCCAGCCATCCCCCCATCCCCGTCCCCAAAAGGACCTGGAACATAGATTTTTTGTGTACCTAGGAATTCGTGTTTTAAATTTGCAAAAATTCTTCTTTGTGCCTCGAAATCCGTGTTCAAATTTCTTCCTGGGTTCAGGGTGTGTTGTCTTCAATTTTGTGTCGTCTATCTATTTGTGTCATCTTCATTTTTCATGCCTCGAAAGTAGTGAAGCATGGCCTCTTTGAACAACATCATGTTGGACAACAGTCAAAAGTTCAACAGTCAGAATTACAACACATGGAAGCAACATATGATGACAATATTTGAGTATCGATGTCTTGACCAGATTGTTTTAGGCACCACGACACGACCTCTCACAGTTGATAAGGATCAGGTGAAGTTTGATGAGCAAAATCGGCAAGCCGTTATGCTCAAAAAGTTATCAGTCACTGATGACCAATTACCTCAAGTTCCTTCAAGTAAATCAGCGAAGGAGATTTGGGATCTTCTGAAAGATCTTCGTGAGACTTCCGACAAGAGTCGTGCATTCTTTCTAAAGAACATGTTGTTTTCCATCGTATGGATGAGACTACACCTTTACAGGCACACCTGACTAGGATCAAGGACATTCGAGATCAGCCCGAGGCTATTGGTTGGAAGATGGAGGAAGAAGATATGGTGGTGATCACTCTGAAGAGTTTACCACATTCATATGAGCACTTTATTAAGACGCTCAACATTACAGCGACTAGTGTTGACTTGACATTTCCAGATCTCTGCAATAAACTTCTACAGCAGGATCGTTGGAAACAACAGTTTGGTACTAGTGCCAGTTCATCCTCTTCAATGTAGGCATTCCTTGCAAAGACATTTTAGAAGAATAAGGGCAAGCCTTCGTCCTTTCAACAACACAATCAGGGGCAGTCTTCAGATTCTTCAAAGTCAAAGAATATTCAGTGCAATTATTGTCACAAGTTTGGCCACATGAAGAAGGATTGTCGGAAACGCTTGGCCTCTGAACAAGGCAAGCAAGGAGAGTCTAGACCGAAAGCACATGTGGCGAAGCACACTAAGCAGGAGTCTGCCTTCTTTGCATTCATGGCAAAAAGTCCTACAGATCCTGTAAACACTTCTGCTTGGTACATTTACTATGGTGCTTCACGCCATTTCACGCATCATTGGGATTGGTTCATTCAATACACGCCTTTCAAAGATTCAGTTATCTTTGGAGGAGGTGAAGAGTATACTGTTGTCAGCAAGGGCAACGTTCAGATTCTAATTTGGGTGTTTATCTTCCACTTGGTCCATTTTATGGGAGGGATTTCGCAAAGGTGCAGGCACCTCAGCAGCCGCTTCCACTACCGGCCAATATTCAGCAAGATTTGGATGTTCTTCCAAATATGTCAATTTGAGCTGATCCAGTAGAGGTTGTTCCTCCTGATTCCGATATTGGTTCATCTACTCTTTGGCCTAAATGGTGGGCTTCGACGATTGGTGCTCTTCGTGGTGATGAGTTACTAGAGGGTAGATCTATTCGGAATAAGAGCAAACAGCAGAATACAATGAATTTTGCTCTTATGGCCAACCTTCATAGCATTTCGGAGCCTCAAACATACACAAAGGCTAAAGGCACACCTGAGTGGGATCAGGCTATGACAGTTGAACATCATAGTCTCATGCAGAATCACACTTGGGAGCTTTCAGATCTTCCGCATGGGAAGAAACCCATAGGCTGCAAATGGGTTTATAAGGTTAAGTATAAGGCTGATGGAACCCTTGATAAATACAAGGCTAGGTTGGTAGCCAAAGGGTTTTCACAACAAGAGGGCATTGACTATTAGGAGACTTTTGCTCCTACAGCCAAGATGAGTACCATTCGGCTTGTCCTCTCAATAGCAGCTCAGTTTGGATGGAAAGTCCATCAAATGGACGTAAAGACTGCCTTCCTCAATGGTAATTTGCAAGAATAAGTTTACATGACGCAACCTCCTGGTTTCAAGGTTGTTGGTAAAGAACACCAGGTATGCAAACTGGTGAAAGCACTCTACGGGCTTAAGCAGGCACCACGGGCTTGGTACATGAAGATTGATCAATACCTTAGTGATCATAGCCTTCAGCGAAGTCCTTCTGACTCTAATTTGTATGTCAATCGGACTGGTAATGATATCTTGTTCCTAGTTGTCTATGTTGATGACTTAATCATTATTGGCAATTCAGATCATCTAATTGAGGAGATCAAACATAATCTCAGTCAATCATTTGCCATGACAGATTTGGGACTCCTCCATTATTGCCTCGGTATAGAGGTTTGGCAGTCTACTGGTAGTACCTTCATTTCACAGTCGAAGTATGCCAAGAGCTTGTTGGACAAGTTTCGGATGACAAATTGCAAACTAGCATCTACACCTATGGAGAGAGGGCTGAAATTATCAGCTCAGTTGGATTCACCCGTGCAGAACGAATCAGAATTCAAGCAACTTGTGGGCAGCCTCATCTATCTCGCTGCCACTAGACCTGACCTTAGCTTTGCAGTGAGCTACATCTCTCGCTTCATGTCAGCCCCTAAAGTTGAACATTGGGTTGCAGCAAAGCGTGTGCTGAGATATGTGAAAGGCACTTCTGACCTTGGCATTTTATATGGGAGGTGCAAAGATCCAAAGCTGATTGGTTATACAGACTTAGATTGGGCAGGTTTTGTTGATGACAAAAAGTCTACTTCAGGGTATGTATTCAGTTTGGGTACAAGTGCGGTTACATGGACCAGCAAGAAGCAACAGGCAATGGCTCTCTCCTCGACCGAAGCAGAATATCGAGGAGTTGTTAAAGCAGCTTGTGAGGCAGTTTGGCTTCAAAGGATGCTCTCGGACATGCAATGTCTCAAGCAGGACCTTCCCCCTTATATTGCGACAATCAGGGGGTGCTGAAACTCGCCAAGAATCCAGTCTTCCATGAACGAACAAAGCATGTTGATCTTCATTGTCACTTCATCCGCCAACTTGTCGAAGACGGATCCATAGCATTGCAGTAAGTTCCGACAAAGGATCAAACTGCTGATATTCTCATCAAGTCTTTGAGCCTGGATAAGTTTGTTAGATTTAGGGGGCATCTTGGTGTAGTTGATAGATTAAGCATTAAGGGAGGGTATTAAAATATCATGTTAATGTTCAATCACATTGCTTTAATTTAGATATGTAACTCATGTTTCTTCTTCTATTATTTCCCGTTTTGGCTCCAATCACGTCTCCATGATTATTGATCACCTATCATTGTAATCTATATATTCTTTGCTCTATAAATAACATAGAATCCGATTATTTTAAAATCCATCTACTTTGCATCTGTAATATTGCTTCTATATTGAATGTATGATGTAGTTGTTTCATATCTCTGTTTACAAGTACAAGTGTTGCCAAACTGCTATCGGAGTGCAAAAGTGTGTTGATATTGTAACATGTACATTAAAAATTAATAAGTACTTGTCCTTTTTCTCCTGTGCAGTTTTTTCCCAAAAGAGCTTCTCCACGTAAATCCTATGTCTATATGGTTTGCTGATTTTATTGTTATTGCTGATTTATACATTTACATATTATTCTTTTAAGGTAATCCTAGATAATTCACATACACTTTGTAGAAGATTATATCACAATAGTTTCATTTTGTTTCTCAAGATTATGTTATCTTTTTATGTTTAGTTCATGTTGATGTCTCTATGTTGTAGATCTTTTGCTACGGTTTAGCTTTTGCCTGTTATGCCCATACAGGTGTGGTTAACACATGCCTTTCATTTGCTTTGTTGTAAGTATCTCTTGGTAGTGTTAGGGGTTGGGACCCCATAAAAGACCCCCAAAATAATAATAATAAAAATGTGTAGTCAATAAGTACATTGTCCTCTGTTTTGATTCACCAAAGGTGATAGATATAAGACATGATCACTATCCTAGTCATTTTCCTTTCATCCAAATTTGTATCCAATACATTTTACCATATGGTAATTTGATATCTAACATCCATTTATTGATCTCCTTAACTAGAAACAATTCTCTGTTTGTTTTACCTGGTTTAACAACATGGTAGACTCACTGGATTGTAACAACACAAAACAACTACACAAATTGTAGTTTCTTAGACGTTCCAGCATTTATACTTCAGTAAACCTCTAACTGAACTCAACCAATGAATCCATGTAACATCTTGTGGCCTTTTTGTTTTTTCGTTACAACTATTTATATGGATGGCAACGCAAAAGACATGTAGTGTGAGGAAAACATTGTCTGATACCACATGACAACCAATTTATCTATAAAAAAAATAGAATAAGTTAACAGCAGAAATTTATATATAGATGTAAGTGACTTTTAGCACAACTTCAAAGAAATAAGATGTATGATCTAGAAATGAAATATTTCAGATATTAGCTTTGCTGATATTGAATGAATATCAATTCTCACCAACAAAGAAATACCAAGTCTAGATCATATATAAAATATATTCAATAACAAAAAGGAATTAAACATTCTCTGTGGAAGTACTCCAGGATTTGGGCTTTGGCTAGGCAGCCACCTGGCCCAGCCAAGGTTCCTAACATCCCTCTAGTTTACCACCTGCTTTCTGCTGGCGTTCCCCAGCTGTTTGTTAAGCCTGGGCTTTAAACTTTGAATGTCTGCAAGTCTGCTGTTATTTTGGCAGTTTGCTTCTGTTTTCTGCAACTGTTCTGTACCACTTTCATGGCTCCACGATCTCACAGTGACACTGTTACCATGGCAAATGTTGGATTGAAACCCTCATCAAATCTGAAAGCCCCTACTGCTGCTAAGATTTTTCACAATTTAGGGCACGGAAAAGAGAAGCTCGAGATGGTTAAACGATGGGATGCTATCCCCTCTATTGGCATTCCCATGGGGGATTCAACAAATCTGATTAACATGTATCATGAGCTAGCTTTGGTAGCCAAATATACAAGCACCTGGCCCTCTTACAAAACATTGGAAAATAGAGTAAATAAAGTATGGAAGCCAAAGATTCAGGGTGACATTAATATCTCTAATGCATGGGAGGGCTTTTTTCATCACAATCTTTTGTTAAAAAGAGGATAAAGATCTGACATTCCTCAATGGTCCATAGTTTTTGGTCACCAATGGCCTGTACCTGAATCATTGGTAACCTCTTTTTGATCCAACAAGAAAAATGCCCTCCCGGGTTTTGGTCTGAGTAAGACTCCCATTTCTTCCCTTGTATTTATAGAATGAATAAGTGCTGAAACCAATAGGAAATGCTATTGAAACATATAAAACATGCACTCGCTCAAAGAAAAGAATTTTTTAGTTGCTTATCTTTGTGTGGAAGTGGACATTCTCCGAGGACTACCTGAGTCCATTAATCTAGGATTAAATTAATTTATCTACTCCATAGTTGCAAAAGTCACTAGTAACTCACCTGATTACTCAGCACCATGTAATGTCAAAAACTAATTGAAAACCGTGGAAAAACTTGGCCACAGTCAAAAAGGGTATTTCATTAACAAAATTAACTTTTCAGGTCTTTTTTCGCCATTTGGGGTCTATTTGATCACTTGTTTACTGTGTCAACGATGCAAAGAGGTATCTGTGTTTTGAGCAAACGAGTACTATCTTTAGTACTTTTCAAGCTCTCGTAAGGCTTTCACAATTATCCAATGTTCAAGAATTGGGTATGTGCTTCTAGACTTCAATTTTTTAAAATTTCTTAGTCACAGGTTGTAGTGAAGCACTAAAGATTTTTTTTATTGTCACCATTCACAAGCTGTATTGACAAAGGCTATAGACTCCAGTGAAAAAATTTATGTCATACAGTATATCAGGCTTCAAAGTTTTATTTTTGCTTCTATTTTATGACTGTCACAGGCTGTAGTGAAGATTTTTATTATTTTATCTAATTCTAGCCTCTAGGCTGCTAGGGTTTAACTTTAAATTGATTTTTTCTGTCATTTCTCTTTTCCTATGGTTAATTTCCATTTTTCCAAAAAGAATATGGCACCCACGAGTAGGTTACCTAGTGGCAAGCTTAGGGACCCTACTCTGAAACATAGAATGGCAGGTATAGAGCAAGGAATCATTATCTGCAACCATTTCAATCAAGATATGAAAGGAGGCATGAATCACCTTGCACGGATTGCCTACAAAGATTTTGTGCTATGTAGACAAGCATCCAATGAGATTGAGAAGGAGGTGAAAGCTCTAATTGCAGCACTCAAGAAGAAGAAAGCAGAGAAAAGGAGGAGAGCAAAGGCAACGGCAACACCAACCCTACCCCCAATTTTGAGTTCTATAGGATCAAAGGGAGATATCAAGGGCTCTTCTTCCATGAAGCCATATATACAAGGAATAGGCAATGCGGGCAATCAGTTTTATTTTTTTGTTCCTCATAACACTCAAGGTGCACAACCTTCATTGGAAGATACTACATGGAATAAAGAATTACATAATGAGACAAAGTTGACATGTGCCAATTTTGGTACCACAACAACATTTTGTTTAATGTTGCTTCAAATCCTTATTGGGAACAATTGGTCACTACATTAAGCATGACAAATAAGGGGTTAAAGGCTTCAAAATGTCATTGTCGTGAGTCAAGTGGCCCATCATTGCAAGATGTGATCCAAAACACAAATCAACTAGTTGAGGAACAAACACAAATTTTGAAAAAGCAAAGTTGCAACATTTTAATTTATGGGTGGACAAATGGAAAGAACATGATATTCTTTAACTTTTTAGTGGCTTTGAGAGGACAATTAGTCTTTTGGAAGTCAATTGATGCCTCTCGTGATCTAAAAATTGTCGAGACCTTGTGCAGTTTATTGGATGAGATGATGATGGAAGTGGGAGTGGGAATGGAAATGTTATCCAAATGGTGTCAAACAATGCATCTACGTATGTGACAATTGGTTGACTTCTAGATGCAAAACACCATTACACTACTTTGGAGCCCTTGTGCCTCCCATTGCCTTGACCTTCTCCTTGAGGACCTAGGGAAACTAAACTAGGTGAAGAATGTGGTGGAAGATTCCAGGAATCAAAAACTTTTATGGTCAAAAGTCACATACTTTGCCACTACTTTTGTAACATTGTGGAGTATAGCAGCCACACTATCCAACCTTAAGTGCATGTTTGTGAGTAAAAGGTGGTTGTTAAGTCCTTAGTGTAGGAAGGTTGAAGCGAACAAAGTCATGAAGATCACATTTGATCTGCCAAATATTCACTTCTTTAAAAATTTCATAATGTTACCATTTGTTGACTTTGTAAATTTATAATGTTATCATTTGCTGACATTGTAAAATTTTGATATTTTAATTTGTCGATTTTAATGTTTTTTAATTCCTGATTTAGTTTAGGTTTCAAATTTCATTTTCAACCCCTCTCTTGTTTTAGGCATTAAAACAATTGGGTAGGGAACTATAAATGGTGCATCGAGAAAAAAGCCCATGGGTATCAATATAAGGCCATGGATAAAGCCCAAGAGGCAATTCAACATTTGTATGTGTTAGAGTAGAAACAAATATGAACCAATATGGCACATATTTAATCAGAGGTGAAACCGACAAGTCTACCAACATATTCATGATGTTGTCTACTATTTGAACCCTAAGTTCTCCTTCTTCATTTTTGTCAAAGCAAATGAGGAGGTTATGCTTGGCCTCAACACGTGTATTGAGAGGTTGGTCCTTGATTGTCTTCTCCACCTTCATGCATTCGTATGAAAACTACATTGCAGTTACAGATTGATACATGATGACTTACAAATTTATAAGGGAGCGAAGGGGAGATTGTCTTCTCCACCTTCATGCATTCGTATGAAAACTACATTGCAGTTACAGATTTATAGATTTGTGATATGATGATTTTGGTGCAACAACACCTAATCTTCAAAATCTTGCCATTCGCATTTTGTCCCAATACTATAGAGCTTCTAATTGTCAGCGAACTTGGAGTATGTTTAAACTCATTCACACAAAGAAGCACAATAGGTTGACTCAAAAGCACTTGAATGACCTTGTCTTTGTGCACTACAACATTTGATTGCATGCAAAGAAGGTAGAGGAGCATAAGACACATCATGTTCTTGCCCTCAATAACATTGATCCATATTTAGATTGGGTTGTTGTGGATATGGATTTAATGCTTTGTGTTGATGAGATAGCCCATTTCGTGAGGGAAGCAACAAAATGACAAGAGTGGACTTTTCTAAGCTTTAATCATAGAAGAAAGTTATGATATGTAATTTTCATTTATATTCAAACTTGAAGCTCATATTATAGTGTCATAAAATTGCACCACTTAGTAATTTCACCTACACTTTTGAATACACTTTAGTGTCCACTCCCTTAGTATTTGTGTAGGCTCATTTCAGCCCTTGCATCAGCCTTCTTCCTTCTCAAGATGCTCAAGACCCCTTTTCAACAGCTACCTTTGTGCATCAACTTTGCGTCAAACCTTGTGTTTCCTCATTCCCACCGTTTTGTAGCATGATTTGTCTATACAATAGCGCACCGTACGGACATCTGCACACCGTGCTAGCGTCACACGACATTTCTATGTTCAAACGGCCATTTATGAGTGCCTTGCCACTTGGCACCTACCTTTGTCGGTAGTAATAGCTTGGGATGCTTTGTAACACCTCAGGAACCTTCTTTTCTCATGTTCTCACAACGTTGTCTACAACTCTCTTGGCTTCCTCAAGCCTTGCAAGTGATATCTACTTGTCTTGTGTCTTTGAGCATCTTGGGATTTCTCACATCCCTTGTCTATGCATTTTACTATCTTGTCTATTTATCTTTCTATCTATCTATCTATCTAGTTTTCCGTGGAGGTGGGAACACCGAAACGGGGGTTTGACTGAGGCAAGCCCCTAAACAACCCCAACAATTTTCCTTGGTCTTATGTGTGCAGGCACCAAAGATATTCATTTGTTGGAGGCTTCATTGCTTGGTCTATTGTGAGCATTTTCTATCTCATATTCTCTCGCTTTATCATTTATATTTCACTTAGTTTACTTTATTTTACTCTTTGTTATAATCTGTTATTTTCCCACATTCTAAGAATTCTTAGCAATTAGAATGTACAAAGAGTTGCTTGCTTATTTGTTGTGATATATTCTCGGTTTTGGTCCACTGTGACATCAAGATAAAGTTGCGTTGTCGCCCTTTGGCCGAGCCTATTATTAGTTCATCCAAACAAGGGTTTGACTGAGGCAAGCCCCTAAACAACCCCAACAATTTTCCTTGGTCTTATGTGTGCAGGCACCAAAGATATTCATTTGTTGGAGGCTTCATTGCTTGGTCTATTGTGAGCATTTTCTATCTCATATTCTCTCGCTTTATCATTTATATTTCACTTAGTTTACTTTATTTTACTCTTTGTTATAATCTGTTATTTTCCCACATTCTAAGAATTCTTAGCAGTTAGAACAGCAGTAGTCACTTAAGCTGTTTGTTGTGATATTCTTGGTTTTTGGTCCGTACAAGACGCCAACGTGCCGCATTGTCGTCCTTTGGCCAAGAGCTCATAGTCTATCCAGAAAACCTTTGTGACCTACTCTTTTTGATTCTAGAACTCTCGCCTTTTTACCCTGCCACTTGAGCTTCGTTCCTTGAGGTAGTTGAGGACCATTTGCTCCTTGAAGACTCTTGCTTATCTCGAGACTCGAGAGAGGCAAATTTCCTCCTCTACACATATGTATTGAACTAGTTTTTGGTCTATGATGTATATTGAACTCTAATTGTGATCTATATATTGAAAGAACTCAGTTATGTTCCATGCATTAACTAATTTGCATGTTTTTGAAACATACTTTTACAAATTTATGTATTTTTTGATAATCAATAAATTTATTGAGTTTCGAGCTTTTAAAAAATTTGGATCATCCAAGTTATCACCAAGTCCGATTTTTCAACTACAATCTACTCTCATAAGTATACCCATAGAAGGGAAAAAATCATGATTAATTGTAAAAAAATTGAAATCGACAAGTTTGTCGATTTTAACCCACAAAAAATTGCATTTGTTTCTAAAAATCATTGACATCTGTTTTTTGACATGTAAACGCATTTAAATGGGTAAAAGATCATAAAAAACCACCTATAAACTTGTACAAATTAAACAATATTTTTGAAATGCGTTTTAGACTCCTCATTTCAAGTGTGTGGCTCCCACTAGGCGTCTACAAACTTGTGCGACTCCGCTGGAAGTTGTTGCAGGTAAGGCTTTGTAGGGTTTTTCTTTTTTAGTTTTTTTATTTACATTTTTTTTTTTTTCTTTTATAAAATTTTATGTGTTTTAAAATTTTAATAATAGAGTTTATAAATATTATTTTATTTACATTATTTTTTATTAAATAATTTTACTTTTACAATATTTATATTTAATGTCATGTCCCAACCATTTTGAAGTGATTCTTGGCGGGTATATTTCAAATGTGTTTTTAAACACTACTTGATTGAAAATAATAATCATAAAAAATAAATATAAATTATTATAAATAATATTTAAATTTGTTGGTCGACCTCTTGGTTCGCGCCTAAATAATAATTGTTTGCTTTGAGGTCGACTCCTTGAGTTGGTGTTTGAAGTTTAGTATTTATGTTAGATCGCTAGTTGTGGTTTCCATCACCGAATAAGACATTGGCAAGCTGACCATGTAGGGACGAAATCCTCTGCAGGCCACACGAACTAGTAGGATGACAACCCTTCCAGTACCTGTGTCTTATTCATCCATTCGCTATCTCATCCTAATCCACTATATCTGTGATCACAAGTCTTGCAAAGGCACTGGGTGTGAAGGCGATTTGCGCAATATCACCATTCCCGTGCAATAGAGAACGAGCTCATAGATAGACTTTCCGCATCAAACAAAGGCGACACTCATTCGATAATCACAATAGCAAAACCATCACGGTCTAAGAAGAGTCGATCCATTCCAGAAATAGTTCGCATGATACATTCGCATCTGGTGCTGAAAACGACAGGACTCCATTTGTCGCTAGAACTGGGAATTCCGACATTTGGTTGAGACACACAAATCACTCAAGAATCCTGTATATGCGTAATGATATTTCTCAAAGATTTTAATGTATCGAACCCTCTACTAATAATTGTTGGTGACCGTTCGAATTATTTAAATTCCCTATCTGTGTTAAGAACTTACAGTTCAATCGATGGTTTTATGAATGAAAATTTTTGAGTATGATGTGCAGTTATAAACTCGTGATCTCTGTGTATCCAGAATTATCTGTGTGATCATTATAATTTGGAATCATTTCCAATATCAAGTTTTTTGTCTCAGTTTTCTGTGAAGTTTAGGCTTGGCATCTTTCATTTAATATTTTTTTATTTTATTGTTTTATTTTTTTGTAACTATTTAAAAATATTAATATTTAATATTTTAAAAAATTTAATTTAATTTTTAAATTATTAATATATAAAATTTAACAAATTCAAGTATTTAAATTAAATTTAAGAAATATAGTATTGTTTTATTTTAATATTAACAAATTTAATTATTTAAATTAAATTTTAATTTACTATATATTAAAATTAACAAATTTGAATATTTCAACTAAATTTTTATATTCATTACATTTCTTTAAATCAAATTTATATAAGGTGAATTTAATCACAATATTATTATCAATTCTTTCCCCTTGGTAAACTTCATTTAAATTTTATTGTTGTCAAACAATGAATTTGAACCTTGTCACATAGGCTCTAAACTACAAAGAAAACTATTATTAATCTATTTATATTTTATTGATTGATTACGTTGTTGGTTATGGCAAATAGAAAATGGAAACAGTGATGGCTAGGAAACTAGTATAACATAATTACAGTAATAATATGGCTAGGAAACATAATCATCGACTACTCCCGAACCCCACGAGGGCAACTGCCCCTCAACCTTGTTGGGAGCTCTACCCCCAAACCCTTGCAAGGGGTGTTGCCCCTTGACCCTGATGGGGACTCTACCCCCAAAGACACCCACAAGGGGCACTCCCCCTTGACCCCACTGGGGGCTTTGCCCCCAAACACCCACAAGGGGCACCCTTTGACCCCAAACCTCCAGCCATCATTGTTAATAACTTAATGTTCAATACAATCATTGTCATGTTTTTAATGTTTATTAGTTTAAACTTTACTTAGTATACCAAAGTTTCATTTGCAATTCTTATACTTATTCCTTACACATCTTTTTATAACTAAGTTTTCATCTTTTTATTTGAGAACCTTCATTCGAGTTGGTCAATCAATTGATGGGCACACTTTTGTGCTTCTCAAATGGTTTTGTCACTTGCGCTTTACTTTGCACCTATAGATGCCATTTTGCTTCACTACATAGGGTTTTTTTGCCCTTTACAAGTTCTTAAACAAATTAATTGGACTGGTAAAATAAAAATTTACATGATAATTTATTGGGATTCAACTGCATGGTTTTGAGTCAGTCTCAATCTACCCATATTTCATGAGTAATGGTTAACAAGAACCCTTGTGAACATTCATGGTCATGAGAGATGGGTTCTGGTAGAAATAAATCATCAAATATGGATCAATTGAGATTGATTTGAACACATGAGCAAAGGTTCTAATCTAGGAGCTTCATCATCAGGACCTACAACCCTCTAGTGTAGCTCTCTTTCTAGTAGCATGAGTCATTGGCTATGTTAGATTTTTGGGAACTTTGTACTTAGTTTATAGGTTGACTTTGTACAAACTATATTGTAATTGAAAATTTGTTAACTGTCAACATCTAGTTACTATTTATGCACTATGAAGTATGCTTTGTGCAATGCAATGTAATTAGCGATATGATATAAACAACAAAATTTGTTTTCTACAATTCATGGGCTAAACTCTCATTTTTATTTTCCCCCTATATCTCTATGCTATGGAAATGCCTTTAAATTTCAAAAATAAGTAGTTCTCATCTCTTTTTCTACATTTTTTTACCTATTTTTTTAAATCTGATTTTTCCCTAATTTTTCAAAAAATCTTATACTTTTAGTTTGCCGTTTTTTGCACAACCTAAAAAGCCTAAATCTAAAGAGGATCAAAATGTTAATCAAAACATTGATAAGAAAAGTAACAAGCACAAAGAAAATCTGATTACTTCTATTAAAGACCCTTTATCTTCAAACCCTTTTTTGGCCTATCCCTAAATATGAATGATAATTCTGCAACCAAGACAAATGAAGAAGTAATAGCATCTAAAGCAACACCATTGCTTGAAGAGGAGGCTATACCTACTAATAATGTTGCTGAAGTGTAATGCTTAACATAGGACATGGATGTTGGTTTAGTGATGAAAGAGGGTGATTCCTTGGCCTCCTCGATCATTAGTTAGAAACGTAAAGGAAGGGAAAAGAATGCTGAAATCAAAACAAAAGAGGCTTCATACAACATAGTTATTCACAAGCAATCCACTCTAGATTCTTCAATCAAAGCCAAAAAATATGGAAAACAATAATGGAAGATCTTAGAAATTTGTGTGGTGGGCAAATCTCTATGTAACTATCTTTCTAAAATCTCTGTGTAACAATTGTTTTGCACCCCCCTATTTCTTTGGGGTTGTATCCTCTATAATCCTTGTTTTTTAATATTTATGACAATTTGACCACTTATTTAGTAGAAAAATATATTCAACAACAGATAAAGAAATATACCTTCAGGCAATCTTTCATTTGGCCTACTCTCAACTTTCATCAATTTTGGAAACCTTTCTCGGTCATCATCACGACGCTCTCTTTTAATCCGTCGTTTCCTCTCTTCACGTTCCTATGACCACAAATTCATTCTTATTATATCTAACTTTATTAGTACAAAATTTTGAAAAACTAAGCACTATTCTCAAAATGGACATGGCAAGAAACAAACATAGATATCTAGCTGCTAGATTAGCATGTACATAAAGCAATAGATCAAACTAATAATGTCAAATCACAACTAATCAAATGCCTTAAAAATGTTGCCATCTACTAATTTCATACGTCTATTTAAGCATTGCTTAAGCTAACAAAATCATTTGATTCTTGAATGTAACCTTGCAATCAACTAAGCTTCATGTCTTTAATATCATAAAATGTGATCATCATCATTCATTCTTGGGGAATTGACCAACTTCTGTCAAAAGCATGTAGACAAGTGAATTTTTATATGTGTGAACCCCTTATTTTGTTCAAATGTATAGCCTTGATTTATAGAGATGCAAAGAAGTAAAAGAAATAGATACATAAATCGTCAACAAATGCATATAAACTTGACATTTTCTCTTTAGCATTAGTAACAAAATAATCAATCCATAAAATATATGGCAAAAACAAATGGCCAATTCTATAAAGTTGTTTGTCCTAACTAAAAACAAACCCCTTGTGTTTTAAATTTCAGCATAATAAATTATAATCAATCTATAAGGTATATTGCAAAGACAAAAGACCAATTTTAATACTGTTTGTACTAGCTAAAGAGAAACCCCAACTTTGTTCTTTTTTTCTTCCCCTAAAATTATTGTTTTTTTTTTCAATAAAGATCTTTTAAGGAAACCTCAAACATGCCAAAAATTACTATTCCTGTAGTCGTGTCTAGGTAGAACAACAAAATATTGTGCCTCCATTTTCACATTGAGAAACTTAATTTATATTCAACTGAATATTGTATATTTATAACTAACTAAATACTGGAATTTAAATGATAAACCCGTCTTACAGGCATAGACAAATTAACAATGCAAAATATGTCTTTGGGGTATGTTTATTACAATCATGCTCCCCAACACCCTGCCTTTTGGCAGATGCCTTAAGGCTCTGCTTATTGAACTGTTCCAAGTTATAAGTGTCTTTCACTGGTATCAACTGCTTCAGTTTTTTCATATCAAATAAAGTAAGAACATTTTTGTTTATCTTGCAAACATATTGTTTGATCATATTAAATTTGAATAATGAATCTGATTGTCGTTGCTTTTATAGATTTTCAGGCTAGCAAATGATTCGGGAAAAATGTAGTGCCATTTGATGGAGATCTAAAAAATGAACATTTCTTTATAAACCAATGTTGGATTGTTGGTGTCTAAATCTTTAGCATATTCAGTGAATTGCTAACTCATAGTTTCATAAGATTCTCTATATCTCCATTCATGCTATTGGGAAAATCCCCAACACAAATCCCATGGAAGTGTTTGCCAGTTGCAATGTTCAGCTCTGTAAGGTCAGCCAGTGGTACAGCATTGAGCCTTTCAATGAAATCCAACACA